>KL647334.1:0-100000 GCA_000727475.1 Sarcocystis neurona
TGCAACGTCGATTTCTACATGTCTGCGCTCACAGACCCGGTCCAGTTCTCAGTGTCGCGTACCCCAGTGGAGCTCGCACTGACACACTGCGCTGGGAACGGCGGGCACCATGAAGAGAGCGTAGTATCCTGGATGGTGTCTCTGACGCGTTTTTCTGCAACGTTTCCTTTTTCATTGCTCAGCCAGGAAGGAGGACTAGATGGAGACGAGGGGTGTGCAAACCTAGGGCGTGCTCTACCGCGCTGTAGTGTGACTTCTACTACTCTATTATTTTTGGAGGTAGCAATAGAGGAAAAGCAACACGAGTCCGCTGCACCAACGGCCTAGGTCTGAACACGCTGCAGTCGCTGCTACAGTTGACCGGAGGGCAGCGGGTGCCCAGCAAGGCGCAGAGGAGAGGCGAAAAGAAATATACAAGGCCGCATTCCAATTTTGTGACATTGAACACCTGATCTGGCATAGGCGTTTGACACGTTAGGCGATGCTACACCCGGAGTGTCTGCGTGATATTGTACAGCGGGGTTCCCATCTTCATGGCTTCGGTCCGTATGGACGTTCAATAAGACAGCCGTGGAGTGGCACTTCGCAGGCTCCTGGCCGGTTGCTTCCTTCTGCGCTGTGCCTTTCCCCCTTCTCTTCTCCGGTACCGGACAGCACTACTCGTGACCGTCCTCGTTAGTGCACACGTCCCGCACGTCTGCGTCTGCTCGGAATGAGCTGCACCTGGAACCCGTCTTCCGTGAACTTGGTATCACGAGAAATCTCTCGTCACTAACATTGATTTTCGCCCCCACATCTCACTTCCTGAAATTCTCACATGTCTCCTTTGAAAATCTCTGTTCCTTGCCGATGGAATGAGGATCCACATGGTTCCTCCTTCGACAGGTCCCTTCCTGATGAGGAAGCCGCCTAACGGCTGTCGTAAGTGGAGACGACATAGAGCCACTCCTAGGCAATCCAACTGTTTAGACAGTGTCTACATGGTAGACACTGTCTAAATGACAGTACTCTCCACCTCTACGCTGCAATCTCGATGTCTACGTTTCTGAGGCTGCAGACCCCGTCCAGCAGTTCCCGGTGTCGCTCACCCCAGTCGAGTTCGCACTGGCGCACCGCGCTGGGGACGCCAGCGGAGAGCGCAGCGTCTTGGCGTGGTGTTTCTGACAACTGTTTCTGGGATATTTTCCTTTTCGTTGCGCGATGACAAAGAAGGACAAGAGATAGAGATAACGTGTACGCGCAGCATACAACGTGAGCCGCCGCGCTCTGTTAACAACCCGACAGTAAGAGAAGTGCAACTCTCCGGGGCTCCATCCGGCGCATTGCTTGCCGGATGCAGGGTTCACCAGTAATGCAGGATGGTGTGACTGTGTTTGCATTTGGAAAAGGCGTGGATGCAGTGTGTTTCTTTTGTGAGAGATAGAACTGTGTTGCTCTTGGAGGTAGCAATAAAGGAGATTCAGGAAGTGACACGAGTCCGCTCCGGCAGGGCCCTACGTCGGAACAGGCTGGAATATCTTCTAGGGTTGGCCGGAGGACAGTGAGTACTCAGCAAGACGCAGACGACAGGCGAAAAGATACTTACGATAGGCGGCTTTTCAATTTTGTGACAATTATACGTCCGCTCTAGCACAGCCGTGGAGATGTTACGTCGACGGCTTGTAGCGCGAAGCAGCACGCCACGAGGGTTGACGTCCCTCAGGAGCAGATTACTAATTCGGGGATAGGCGGGAACAAGTGTAACACTGTCCGCATTTGGAAAGACGTTTTAGCAGTAGATGAAGACGTGCCCAGGTGCAGCACTTTTTCCTCCGTGAGCCACTATCTCATCAAGGAGACCGGAAAGAACAGAAGCCAGTCTCCCCGAAGCCGTCCGCGTGCTCAGCCTCAGAACTACCTTAATCTGAGTGGGGTGGCTTTCTTCGTATCATGGCGAACTTCTGCACGCAACTAAATATACGCTGATAAAGACTCCCGTTCAAGCACAACTGCACATCTCGTGTCTTTATGATGCACGCCCACGTTGACGAAGGAAACGCTACTTCACATTGACGCAGTTCTGAAAGACTGTGGCAGACCCTCTGTCTCCGTGCGTGTCGCTCCTCGCGATGCCCTGCTCAGGTAATTCTGCTCACCGTGCTCATTCCAATGTGTCAAACACCCCTGGGCGAACGCGGCCTGCTACGCAGACCCTGTCAGACGCAAGTCCATTATTGTTTAACCTGGTGTCCCTCTACTGCTAAATCGCGCTCCCCAATGCAGACAGCATTACCCGTGTTCCCACATATTCCCCGGATTAGGATGCGTGGGGTCGCGGCGCAGTTTTTGGTGCACTTGAAGCAAAAACACGTCCTGGAAGATGTTTAGTACTTTCTCATTATATATCTTCTCCAACTGTTGTCGACCTCCCTGTGACACGTCGACAGCGCGTCATCATTCGTGTTCCACCTCAGTGCACACTCACGCCCTTCTCACTTCTTCCGTCTCTGCTTTCTTCACTCCACTACTTCGTACCCTCACGCGTGCTGCCCGTTGCCTCCGTTGCTGTTGTGCCTCGGCGTCCCGACTCTTGTTACCCTTGCTACGGAGCGCCCAGGAGTATGACTCAGTGACCCGTGTGTGCCCCTACTGTCAAAAGCAAGACACGCAGTTTCCTATCAAGGGAAGGTAAAGCACCTGCAAATGCAGGCAGACTGGAAGGAGAAATTCAAGTGACGTCGTATGGAGGCGCAGGAGCGGAGCGTTCTAGCCGGTTTTCAGACGCATCCAGCCGCATATTGTACGTTATTTGTAGTACTATACATGTTGCCTTGCTGCTGCTGTGCTCGCCTCTCAGCAGCCTTCTGCGAGCAGGTCAGTAAAGGAGCTTCTGCGTGTCTTTATCTGGAAGACAATTGGTCAGTTCAGCTGCTGCAGCAACGAGTTTTTCACCTGATTTGCGCTCACACTCCCCCTCCTCCGCGTAGTGCCATCCAAGCACTTTCCGTCACTTCTTACTGCGCAGCCTGCTTCCCCTATCCCTGAGTGAACAGCGTGTCTGTCTCTTCGACTTCCTTCTGTTCTACCTGATACCCATCCTCCTGCTATCACCACCTTTTTTATTCTTGGTATTTGTTGAGCTTCCTCGCCTACATATCACTCTCCCGTGTGCTGCGGTTGCTCATCTCGGTCTTGATGGTGTCGGTGTGCTGCGCATGCCAACTCTGCTGAACAAAGGCGCGTTTGAAACACATTGTGACCCTACGTGAATCTGAGTTAAACAGCGGTGTTTTCTTATGTGTACAAAAGATACTTTCAAAGTTTGCTCCTGCCTGTGCACGTTGTCTGGTAACGAGCGACGCAGTAAGTCCGCCTGTTCGTGCGATACCTGTAGGCTTTCTCGGCACAGCACTGTCCTTGTCAGCGTTTCTTTCCTCATTACTTATACCTTCGTCGAAGCTTTGTGCACCGTTTCGTGTTTGGCCTGCTGTTGTTGCGACCTGCATTGCGACTTTCGGGCCTCAAAGACTACATGCATTGAAGGTTGAAAGGGGGACATGGTTCCGACAGCACGGCGTCGACTTCCTACGAAGTATACCAGTGGATCTTTGTTGAATAGTCTTTCAATCCTTCTCCGTTAACTGTTATTCCCATGCGTCGTTCTGCCTTTATTAGGTGATTCCTGCTCGTCGTGCTCACCACCTGCTGCAGCTGGTGCCTCGGAGGCTCCTCGCATCCCGCATTTCGACAAGGCTGCAGCTCATCCGCCTTCGCCCACCACTTAAGAAAAGTGGGAAGTAAGATTACCATAACAAAGTAGAGTCTTGTCTGTTTCCGCCCGCAGTGTTCGACCGCGTGCGATCCGTGAGCCAGCCAGAGTCAGCAGTATCTCAGGAGGACCTGCGGTCTCACACGAGGCGTACTTTCAACTGAAGGGCAATGTCCACTGTGTCACAGACGAAGAGCCGCCTAATTTCTCCTGATTGAACTGGTGTGGCTGCCGCGTCCAGGTAGTGTGTTCGGGCTTCTACTGGTGCGTGACGCTACTGCGCCGATGCTTCAGTCAGCTGCTTCTCCACTCCAAATTCACTATAGAGTTGACGCCCTGCTGCCCTGACGTGTTGCTGCCACGCTGTCGCTCCGGTGTAACGCTGCTGGCTTACTGCTCCGGAGCAGCAGAGCGGCACCAGGGCACTGTCGGCACTCCTTCCGTGGAATCTACACAGTAAGCTAGGCGCACTGCAGGGCAACAATCCACTCTAAGGGCGCAGCTTGCTTCCTTCCCGAGGTTTTTTCCCTCGGCGCTGTGGTGCTGCGCGCTCTTCGTACTGTTGCACCAGTGCGCGTTTTCATCTCTGGTTCTGCATTACGATTAGCTCCTGTAGTGGTGTTATTTCTCTGCAGGCCCTGTTTTGCTGTAGTCACCTGCTGTCGTCTCGTTCTCAATCCTTGCATTCCGTTGACTCTCATGCGGTTTTGAAGTCGCTGGGGTTGTTTGGCCCCCTGGCAGCTACACCGATGGTTGTTCCCAAAAGGCATATTTGATCCTGTGTCCAGAAAAGGGAGCGCAGTGCCCACGGCGGCGCTACGCGACTGCGGCTGGATATTCAGGTTTGTCTGGAAGGTCAGCAAGAGATAGTTGTAGATGACGGGCAGCGCTGCCGATACCACGACCAACACAGCCGCTTGCGATACCAAATAAAGTTGATGCTTCGCAGTCGTTTCCTCCACATTTGCTGTTGCTACTGGTTGTCCATTATGACTACTACAGCGGTGCCTGTGACACTTGTGGCTGGCTTGCCGATTTAGTTGTGCTTTGTACGCAGTTTCCGTACTAGATGCGTTCACTTCCAGCTTTGCTGCACACATACGTATCGTAGCTGCTGAACTACTTGTCTCCCCTGTTCCTGGTGACTGTGGGCGTTACTGGCGTACCGGTGTCTGTCGTCACGCTCGTGTGACCTATCAGCTGGAGGTCTTCGGGGGCGTAGCTGTGATAACGTCTCGCTTTTTGCAGCCTTAACGTGCACTGACCGGTGTGATATTTCTTTAGTTGTTCTCGTCGCAGGGGGCCTGTATTGTCATAGATGAGGAGCGTAACCCTGCTGGATACAGAGCACCAGCAAAACGGACAGGTGTAGCGACAGCAGGAGACGCTGCCGCGTTGCCTGCCTGTGAAGTCCGGTTTACCCGGGCACCTGCTAGTGTTCTGTGTTACAGTCGCCAACAAAAGTGGCAATGAACTCACCCATGAGTTGTGGCTGTGTATAAAACTCCTTGTGCTGCAAGTGGTTTGCTGATTGCGCTGCTTCGACTCAGCCGCCGTTTAATACGAGTCGTGTGGTGAAATTTCTCGAGTAGGCTGTCTGCTGTGCTACCCTTCTTTTGATTAACAGCAACAGCACGGTGTTTGCTGCGCGACCGTTAGAGCAACTCCCACTTGCAAGGAGCAACGTCTTGCAATGTGTGCCGCTCCTTGTTTACGAGGAATTCACATGCATTCGTAAACCGTTCTTGCTACTGCCTTCTTTTACCTCATGCGCACGATCGTCTGCTGTAATTGGAATGATACTCGTGCAGGTACGGTTCCTTTGTGGAGGTGCCTGTTCACGCCTGCATCGTGTGGTTGCTACTGCTGCCGCTGCTGCGACCGCTGCTGCTCCTCATGCCCAGTACTTTTGTTAGTGTCTGCTTTCCATGCGCTGTTTGTCTCTCCCTCTCTCACACAAGGATAGAAGGACTAATTGCGCGTCGTGTGTGACCGCTGCTCCCAATGCGCGACGCTTCGTGCTGCGTGGTAAGAGCTGCGAGAGTCTTTGATCATACTGCTACTGCGGTTGAACTTGGATTTTGTTGCTGCGCTCAGTCCGCGCTTTTTATTCGCTCCAGCTGTCATTTGCTGCTACTCCTGCTGCGACTCCATGCGCTTCTGTTTGTGGTGATAGCTAAAATCCTGGTGTACCCGGCACAACATTTTTGGGTGCCTGGTTGTCCTCGTTTGCTCCTGCTGCAAATGTTACTTCTCGAAAGCCTTCCTCCGTTACCTGCCGCTGCGTAGAATGAATGAGGGTGGAAATATTTTGGTGCCTTCCTACACGGCTTCTCACGTCGTCTGACGCCGAAGGCGATTGGTGATTCAGCCAGAGGGGAAAAGTCCGTATGAAATCAGAATATTGTGAAAAAAAAACCTCCCGTCGCAACGTGTTTAGAACTGGCGTATACGTATGAACGCACCTGTAGCAAAAATAGCTGATCGCGTGGAGAGGCACGAGGCAGCGGCAGAACCAAGCAGGCGGACTTTCGTGACTTACGCAGTTCAGACGATTGCGAGCCCCTTCTATTTACCATGCAAACTCTAGCTGCATTCGCTAGCACGCTGTGGAACGGCGCCGCATCACGGCAACTTCCGGCTTCGCCTCAGACGTTATTCTCCACATATTTTGCTCCGTGGTTGCTGCGGATATTGGAATGAGTGCTCTGCGTGAGAAGCCGAAGCTATCAAAGAGATCCTGGGGCGCCGCACAGAGAAGACAAGTTTTATTCCGTGGCCTACGCCGTTAGCTAAGACGTCGGAGACCGCTGTCTTGTCACACCCAATCTTACTGAACAAGGTCTACTTTCCATTGCGTGACTGATCAGCGCATGAGGATGCAACGATTGTTGCACGTTCGAATCAAATTGGTGGAACTGGCGTGTCCGTTCACCCTGCTTAGTGTCCTTCGTCTTCATCCCTATAGTGCGGCGTGAAGACGTACTTCCCTCCTCATTCGGCGTCACAAAGAACGTACGGCGAAAATAGGCGTTAGCAACTGTCGTGGTTGCAGACAAGGTAACACAGGGCATGGATGAAGACCACAGAGATACATACAGCTCAAGCTTTAAAAAACGACACATTGCCATACAGCCGCGATGGATGGTGATTCTAGTGTCGTCCACACAAGGGATGCGACGCGGCAGCACTGCAGCACGCCTTACGGGTACATCCGTCCCTCCAAAGTGTGTCGTCCTGGCCAGCGCGCCGCCGAGCGACACTAGCGTTTCCCTTGAACAACAGGCGGTTTAGGGATGGATCATGAGGATCTGCATTTACGCAAGAGCAGGCCACGAGGACACCCTCTGGAAGTACGGATGTCCTTCATAGCATGACACAGTGCTCCAATATCGCGACCTTTGTGCTAGGGTGCAAAGTTTTCGTGCTGGCTACGCTAGAACCAGCATCCTCTACGCCTGTTTCCCGTGTCCAATTTGTGACCTTGCAATCCACGTTCCGCTGTCATCTTGAGAGGCAGGCAAATATGGGCTCCGTCTCTCGCGACCCTTAATCCGACACGGCAGGGTTTTTCCCAGCACTTCATTTTGCCCCGCGCCTGCGCATTTCGTGTCGAGTAGCAGGATGCACTCGCTTGTTTGCACCGCACGCAGGATGCAGAGAGTGCGACATATCACTGAAGCAGCTTTGGGGACTTCATCCTATTCCTGCCTTTTCTGCTACATTAGTTTAACAACTTGTTCACTAAAACGCGCTGAGTAGCTCGTATAACACAGAAGACGCAAGAATTACCTTGTCGATTGTAGCCTGTAGTCGCCTGCGGCTCTGCGTGTACCGTGGTGTTCTGGTGCTGCGGGAGACGGGTGAATCGGAGAATGTGCTTGGGTGGTCTGCGAAGCGTCTGTAGAGTTGACTGCGTGCCGTAAAATGTGCATCAGCCAGGACCAGAAATCCTTCCTTTGTTACGGTGTGCAACACTCCTAGGGGGTCCTGGGTCGGCTACTAATTACGTTCAACTAAAGGATTTCAGCGTTGCCCACACAATCTCGACACACGTCAGTGTAAGCTAGTACTTGTGTCCAGATAAGACGGGAAAACTGTTCACTCGTTGCACCCCATTCAATCGTTTATGTCTGCTCGGCGACGGCAAGCTTCCGTGTGCAACAGCTTAGTACCAGCTTTCTCGAGACTAACTGGGGCGCTTGGGATTATCCTAGCGTGGGACTTGTGCAGAAATAACGGAGTAGAGTTCGAAGGTCAGAGGATATCTCATGCGACTATATCGGGATTCAATGCATCTGTTCTCTAAGGACGTCACATTCTTCACCCGCGTAATGTGTTCTGTGGCAGCTAGAGGTTTAGAGGAAGTGGACACGCAGGTTCTCACGGCTGTGAGCGAAAAGGAGAAGCTTTCAAAATTCGGTTTATATCAGGACTCCCCTGGCCCTGAAGAACAACGCAGCCTGTGTTTCAGTGTGCTCAGAAGCAGCGCAAGCTCAAATTCTAAAATTAGGTCTCACGCCCCTAATCTCGTACCCGTCCCTCGCAGCAGAAAAGGAGCTGGTTTGCATCGCGATGTTCTCAGAAGCACAGTTGGTGAAAGCCCGGCGGGTTACTTTAGAGTGCGACTGGGCATACCTTTACATGCGACGGCAGTGTATGCTGTGCCTTTTGAAGTCGTCACCGCATCATCCGTTCAATTCTGAATTCGAGGAGATGTACAGCAGGAGGAAACTTTAACGTTGTTTTTGACGTTGTGGGGCGGACTCACATATCAATGTCGTGGGAACCAAAAACGTGCGGCACACGCGCGCCCTTCCGGGCACTTTCAGATGTGGCACGCCCCTCGCCAGGACTGAATTCACCGGTTTTACACAAATTACGTAATTTTGGTGTTCCTTGGCATCTCGTGGTTGAATGCTGGCAGCTGCAATAGGAACAGTCACGCTATGTGCCCGGCGTTCTTCCACCCGTGGCTAACATGCCCTGTGGATTCGTGGAGTCTGGGAATGGCAGCTAGACTCCAGTCGATGGGGCCGAACTACCGGCACGCACATTCCAGGGTCAAACTCCACATGGTTCCACAATGTATGTGCGACATATACACGTGCAACGAGTATCCTTTTGTGAGAGTAGGCGGCAGCAGAGGTGCAGATGCGTGTCCTGTCTCCTTAAGTTAAAGAGGGAGGAAGCTGTTGCTCTGCAGATAGCACAACTTATGGCCCAACGTAAGAGCATATTCTGCTACCTGCGTCCCTCTTTGCTATTGCTGCTCTTGCAGTGTGATTCGTGGAATGACCACTCCAGACCGTCCTCTTAGGAATCCTTTTGGGACATCAAAGCGCTCCTAATGTCACTACGGGGAGAATGAATGTACCCAAGGGTCGAACATGTTGCAGGAGCAGTGACATCCTCGTGGGGACGCAGCCAAACTTAATTTCACCCTTCCTCAGCGGTCCTCACGATCGTAACTGACCTGCTGTGTTGCCAGTTTTGAGTGTTCTACCAGCCCATCTCTACGGCAACTAAGGCGACCTTCGTGCAGGGACGCACGACACAAGGACTGAATAATTTAGCTCCCTTCGAAGCTGCGTGCCTTGTTGATGGCGCGTACATGCTGGGAATATGTCTTTTCGCTTGCGCGCCTGCACCTCTCTACGAGTTCGCGCCCTGCTCGCAGAGTCCTCGTTCGAAAAAACAATGCGCGCAGACTGGCAGCACAGATTCATAACAGCTTCCCCTGTGTACCGTGCCACCTGTACGAGCGTCAGCTAGTGCGAGCGTAACGCGTGGAGCATCAACCTGTCAGGAGTTTTGGTGAAAGACTCCTACACTATCACGCCTACTGCGCAGCTCAAAACCGAGCATGGATTGAATTTGCCAATTATGTGACACCTTATCCGCTTGGTGTAGCAGTCAGCGTACGTCTTCATTCAAGGTTTGAACTCTTCGCAATGTGGCTGTTGACGGATCGGGTAAGACAGCTGCAGAGGGCTCGTGCTGATTGTGTCTGCAGTTTACGATTGAACGAAGCTTTAAGGGTCAACGTATACTTTCAGGTCAGTGCACTGATGAACGACGTCAAGACGGCCCGCTGCGGCACTAAGGACCCTCTAGGTTTTTTGTATTGTAGCCTTGCACCACAGCGGGCCAAGGCTCAGTCGTCAAGATGTGTGTCTGCCATTAACGGGTGCTAGAACTTTTCTTCCTTTAAAGTGAGAAATGCTTCCGTGTGCTCTCCTGTTGGTGATACTTCTTCTTCGGCGGGGGCAACGTCGAGATGCGCAGTTTCCGGTTAGCTGTATTGAGTAGAATGCGAAGGTTACCGTGGTGCACGAAATACGACCGAGGAATGCACCACCAAGAAAGGTGCTCTGACTCCAACGTGCAAGACCGCACTGCAACTATAGACGCCTGCAGAACCTTCTACGTGCCAGTAGCACCCCCATTCGAGTGATTTCATCGAAGCGGTCTGCGGGTGTTGACGGGTGTACCGTAAGTCGCCGAGGGTTTTATGTTGCCTCAGCTGCAAGGGTGGGTCTGGTATGGAGTTAGTGAAGGTGCGCTGTCAATTATCGACAGTCTCCGGGCAGACCAGAAACCAACGACCTTGTTTTGTAATTACGTGTGGTGAACCGGTGTGCTACGTTTTCAAGGGTTCCTTTTTCACGGTGCAACGGCATAATGGCTGCTCCCTTAGAGAAGCATTGCTCCCACAAGGAAAATGGGCCACCCCTCCCACTAACCGCGTACCTTGTGGTCCTTAAGTATCCTGCCGCCTTCATCCGCGCCACGCTGATGAAGTGGAAACAAAGACAGTCTTTGGTATTCCGCTCAGCATCCGACACATAAGTATTGTAGATGTGGACTTCACAGCGAAGTATGCGCTGCTAGTATCTTGCGTCGCTCGGTGACGGCCCCCCCTTGACGACCCGCGCATACTCGGCAAAACATCCGGGCGCAGACCTTCGTAATGTTCAGATCCTCGTATTCCTACGTGTGCTTTCATCATTGCAGCCTTCCTGCTGCTGCTTTGCCCCAAATAGAAAAACGCTTGCGGACTGTGACTCCGCTGTACCATTTGATATTGTGTACTGTCACGTAGGATACAGCTACTGAAGACTGGCGGTTTCGTCCCTCGCGTACACCGTCTTGCTCGACTAACTCTCAACAGTCACGATCCAAGTATGTTCTGCCGCCTACACCTACGTTTCGAAGCAGAAGTGAGGCTCGTGGTACATCAGCACACACAGCTGTGGATAAAGAATGTACGGCATGCTCTCAGTTGTTTCTGCGTCTGTGCTGATATAAAAATCTCGGCCAATACAACAGTATCTGCTGCTGCGTACGATCCCTGCAGCGGCGAAGATCGCGAGATATTCGCAGCCCTTTTTCCAAGCGCCAAGATCCCGCGTTTCGCATAGATATACAGAAGTGAGTTGTTGTGTCTCTGGCAGTACGGTATAAAAAAAATTCTACAGCCTCCTAGAAAATAGAATCTCCAGCACTACAATTCATCACGTAAATCTAACCGTCCTGCCCACTGTAGAGCGGCACAGACTGGTTCACCAGTATTACATCGACGGACGGTCGCATCATCGGAGTCGCGCTTCCCGACTCCCACGACGACGCCGAGGAAGCATTCCTTTGGAGTGTGAAAACCGATAAAGTCCTCCTCTCAGATTCAATTGTGTGGTTATATTCGCTTAACAGACGCGCACGTCGGAAGCGCTGGTTCATCAATTTTCCATCGAGTGGTATTGCAGAATTCAACATCTGCGCGAAAATGCTATGTGGCATTGACCCCTTCAGTACTGGCGGCGGCGGTGGTGGTGCTCCACGTGCACGAACACCGACGTCGTAGTATTCAGCGCCACTCGAGCGCCTTCCGCTCTCAACGCTGAAAATGCCTCTGCGCTGCTACACGTCATCGGTATGCGGGCCACGCACACATATATGTCACCTCCATTTTCACTTCTGTGGATGTCCTCCGCCTTCAAGTACGCGGACAGGTCTCTTACATACGTACGCTTTCGCCCATGCTGGTTTAACCCACACTCTGAGATACTATAGATATTTTGAGCACAAGCACGCCTGTGTCACAGAATTCCCTCGTACGTGTTTTCCATCCATATAACTCAAAATTGAATCAGTAGTGCCTGACTTGCATAACTCGTAAATGCAGAATAAACGTCCGCCTGCAAAAGACAATGGCAGAGCAGGGGGAGTTCCTTTTTTTTAGAGCCTCGAGGAACACTTACAGTCACGGGAGGGCTTCCGACATTCCTCTCCCAGCATTATCACGGTACTCACAATTCTTCACTTAGCTCATGTGTGGGCGTACCCGGATTCAACATACATAGGCATACATATATGTGAATCTATATGAGGAATCTTTTTATGGGCCAGTGAGTTGCAGGCGCCACATGATACAGGCGGAGAAGTACGGTGATCTTGCCCGATGTAGGCGTGTACTGCGCGCATGCATACTCCTGATGAATGTACACGGAAAGCAGGTAAAGCTTTAGTTAAAGCTGGCATAGAAGCACTCACGTTTCAATGCCCCTGGCGTGCTGCACGGCGCCTCAAGGCACACGTCAGCTTCCTCGCAACAGCGTGTTCAGCAAGAGCTGATGCGAAGGAGAAAACCGCTACTACAATTGGAGGTTTCGTGAGATAGCAGAAAAACCTTTTTCTTTCAGGAAGGCAAAGCACTTGAAGACGGCAATCTTTCAAGACTTGGCGTCCTGCCCTTCCGGTTGACCTCCACCCAGGTAGCGCCACCCAAATTTTTGGTGAACACCGGCGTGTTGCAAAGAATCTCAAAGCAAACGTCAACTGTCTCAGCGCAGAAAGGCCTGCGTGTGCTGACGGGGAGGAAAGTGCTTCGTGGATAATCATACACTCCTTGCAGCTAACAACAAAAACGAGTTCCTTGGACGGAACCAGAGTAACTCAACACGACATTCTTCCATGCCATAGCTTCTACCTGTATAACACAATACGACACCTACTTCATATAACGTACGCACAGACGCAACTACTTCTTCACGTGACAACCCGCATACAAGCATGCGACAGTGAGTGAAAAATTTGAGCGGAGGCCGCCATCGGTGTTCGTCGATTCATCTTTATCACTTTATGTCAAGCAAAAGGTAAGCAAATCATTTGTCCTCGCCTTACGACATCATATTCTCCACCCGCCGCGATGTCTTGCTTTTCGTAGTGGCAAAAATGCAGATCCGCACGATATCTCATCGAATGCCCAGGCTACCAACACCCAGAAGCAGTCGTCAGAAACGTCTCTACATGCGTGCGCGGGTTATGGATGATTGTACAAGGTCGACTCAGCACCAGATACAAACAGCTGTCGTTCAGCCATGTTCTCGCCCGGCCTCAAAGACCGCTTGTCAGTGCGGCTTCTGCTGATACGCAACGCGCAATATACACAAGATTTCCATAGCACATCACTAAGACAAAATGTCAAGCACAACTCGGGTGCCCACGAAAAAGGACGATTGGATCGTGTCGTCCTTCTGTTGCTCGAGTATTACCGCCTCCACGGCGGTACATTCCGTTTGTGGCTTTAAGATTCAACTCGTTTGGCGTTTGCGTTGGAGCCAAAAAACAAATCACCCTGACTGTGAATACCATACCAGCAACCGACCATCGTCACCGTCTATGTGAGTAGCTAACCAGTGTTGGAGTGCCACCTGTCGTGCGGTTTGTACGTATGCAAACCACAGGACATCTCAAGTCCCCTATGAAGGTACCTGCCGGGGCTTCTCTTAAGGTTCTATGCTCGTTCCCCATCCGATGTCTGCGCAAGTAAAATGCTATTAGCTGCGAGGTGCTGTCGAGTTAACAGCGCGTTGTACAAACTCCTGCATGCTGACTTAGTCGATATGCATGAACACAATGGGCTCTCCCTCGTCTCGTTGTTCGTTATCCTGTGACTCGTACTGCTCCTGGCGGTGCTTGTGATCGCAAACAGCAAACACACTTCAGCTGCAGGTTCTCACCTTCGTTCTCTCTTGACATGCCCTGTCATGACAGAGAAGCACAATCACACGAAAAGCTTTACAAATATACCCCAAGGCATCCGTTGCGTTCCCTCGAACACGCGTCTGCTCCTGTGGCTGTACGGCTGTAGTAGCTACACCATAATTTTCGGTACATTAAATTGATGTCTACTGAGCCGTTCGCCGAACCGATAACTTTTGAGGCCTCTGCTACGGTGCCTGATCCAAAAAACATTTACTTAATACACTTGAGTTGCTGCTCCAGCGCTGTGCCACCGTACAATGCGCGCCTCCGTCCCTGTTCTGCCAAACACATTTCCGTATACACCATTCTGTGAGCTTGTGAAGCGAGGCCACTTCCACACAACGCCCCTGCCCCTGCAGAGAGGTGTTCCCCTCATATAATTCCTTGCCAACACTCGGCGCAACCGACACTGGAAGACGTGGTGTTCTTTTACCGACTGCACTCCATCTCGCATTGATTCGTCCATTACCTTTGTGGCACGCGAAGACGGTGATATACGTATCTGTTTTTTGCCACGGGCGCATAATACTGTATATGTGTACGTGTCTGTGCCCACACACGTGCGCACTCACACACTAATACCTGTAATACCAATTGTGTGCTCCCTGTGCTACGTTGGACCACAGCATTTCTCCGATTCTGGCGCTAGTCCACGGCCACAAACACACTGCGCAGACAGGCCTTTGTGCAGTGTTATTTCTGTTCTCATCTGTGGCTTCTTTGGAGCACGTGGAGCCCTCTGCAAGCCTCCCAGCTAGTCTCATCTTGTGTATGAGACCCAATATCCTCGAAGCCTACTGACCTATACAAAATGATCTCCCAGGTTACCGATTGATCCTTCTATCTAAGCGGCGTACGGCGTGGCTCAAGTGCATCCACATAACTCAAAAGAATGTAGAGGATCGCGTGTGCGTGGCCAAGGCACACGTAGTCACGTTCACTCCTACACTCGGACATACGTGCATGTATGGGTGTACTCAATGCATGCTTGCGGGTCTTGTTTTCGCGAGATCATAGGCAGATGTTGGCCTCATCGCACACAAAAAATCCACGTGGTCTCCTAACGCGATTTGTTTCGAACGAGCGTGTCGCGTGCTGAATCTGTCCGTTTTGTTCGGTGTCCGACCGAGTATATTCCAGTGCGTATACATACGGCAGATATTATAACCCCCATTCAATTACTACATTTGGATCGGTTTGTGCTGCGTGCGTCAGAGAGTCTTCACCTGCAGTACTCGGATTATTCAGAATTCTCTTTCTGTCTTGGCGGATCCATGCTTTGTCGCCTGCTTTACCACGCCGCCTACCACTCCCGCGCACCGATCGCCCAGATGTCGCGGCTGTCCTTCCGGTGCCTCTT
Organism: Sarcocystis neurona; assembly: GCA_000727475.1. Taxonomy (NCBI): domain Eukaryota; phylum Apicomplexa; class Conoidasida; order Eucoccidiorida; family Sarcocystidae; genus Sarcocystis; species Sarcocystis neurona. The sequence goes on from KL647334.1 coordinate 15,156, forward strand.
GCCGCTGTTTCCCCTGGTGCTGCTCCCGCTACTGATGCTGTTGCCATTGCTGTTTCCACTCCTTCTGTTCCTGCCTCTGCTGTTTTGGTAGTCGCTCGGGCGTCTTGCTCCGAGGGGTCCAGCAGATCTGGTACTTCTGTCGTCTGGAGCGCTTCGTCGTGTGTTTCTGTCCACAAAAACAGTGGTAGACACGGACAGACGGCACCAGTCACCGCCACACGCTAGAACTTGTCTTCAAGCCTCCTGTTCACGTTTTTCCAATCAGGGCAGCGCATACGAAATACGGAACAGGCAGGGCGCATTACGCGAAGGAAAGAGAGCCCGTGTTCCTACACGGGAGCAACGTAAACCAGTGAGCGACTAGCACACACTGAATTCACACGAAGTGCTGTATGAGCACGGGGGGCTTGGGGTCACGAAAAAACAGCTTTGCCCATTCAAAATCAGAACCGATCTCACCACCACTCCGACCATGCTGCAAAATAAGGAACCTCCCCTGCGTCGGCTGCGGAGCACAAGGACGAAGGTGCAACTGTATACACTTATATGCAGTCTGCAGTGAAATGCATCTCCCTGCTGTAGTCCATGTACACTCGTGTGGACACACGAGCACAACGCCATACACGTCGTACAAACCTGTCTGAACTGGGATTCAGTACCACACTCACACGACATTGACAAGAAACGCCGACAAGAGGCCGCACACGAGTACGGTGGCAGTAGCGGACTTTCGGATGTGTCCACGACTGCCGAGTCGTGCAGGTGCTTTTGCTTAGGTCGGATACAGCACTAACACATGTATCGTGTGTACATTCGTTTCCAAAAAATGAGAAGCAGACAATCCTCAGAGACAATCGCACACGTTTCACACACTTCCCACCAGTGCGTCAACACCGTCGTCGGTGATACAAACATATGTTACCGCATTATATATCCATTCGCCACATGTCACTTCACTTTCACAGGTATCAGGCAAAGCAAACACATAATGTTACTTCCTCGTCGGTCACACCACAGGTACACATCCGCACCTGCAGTGTTGTATTTCAACGTTTACACGGCTACGCCAAGTACGTACACACACTTGCACAGAGGGAAGTACGTACGTCAGAGAGAAGAGATAAAGAAAGTGCTGTTCTGAAGCTGACCAAACACGGTCAACCACTCTGAAACAATGTACGTACGTGACTTTTCTTGTTGCCCCACTGATCGGAGAGAAGCATGGCAGTACGAATCGTGAACGGTGCAAAAGGTGTTGCAGCCACGTGGCAATAGTGTGTTCTCCGCACCTGCTTCAGGTGTGCACGGCTGCTCGGCGGGTTTGCAACCAGAGGCGATACTCACATCGACACCAGGCTCTCCCCCCTCCGACAGACCTTCTGCAACAGGCTTCCTTTGTGGACGACCCCTCCCGCCTCTTTTGCGCACGGTACGAGACCGTTCGCCTCCTCTTCTACGCCGACTAGTCCTTCCTTTAGCTGCTCCTCCACTCTCCTGTTGATCCGTCCCTCCTCGTTGTGCTGCAGCAGCAGCTGCTGCAGCAGCTGCCGCAGCAAGTCTGCTGCTCCTGCGCACCTCATTTTCCTGCTTAGCTCTGTGCCGATGTGCTGAACGTCTCGAGTCACTACCTTCTTCTGCGGAACACTCATTTCCTCCTACCCGCTCCTGGGCCTCTGCTCCCTGTTCTCGCTCTTCTTCAGGCTCCATTTTCACTCTGTTCGCGACGGAAAATTTTTCTCTTCGTCAGCGCTGCCGTAGTTGGTTGTGCTCGAGGCCTCCGTAGCTTTGTGGTGGCTCTTGCTTGACGATTCACACAGTGTGTTACCGCTGACAAGCACAATAATAAGTCACATGAACAGGCAGCCGTGTCCGCACCGCAGTGGATGATTGAACACGTCTACGTCAGGGACTTCCATCTGATCAAACACCCGCTCGTCCCACTTGTCTTGATGCCACTCCAAATAAGCGGCGTATCCAGAGCTTTCCTCTCTTTGAGGCAGCGGGAAATCAACGGCAGGGTCTCGTCCTTTTATTCGTCTTCCTTTCACCTTTTTCGCTTCTCGCACTCTTTGGTTTTGTGCTCCTCTCGGGTCTGATCCTGTCTTCTTCACTACTGCTGCGCTTCGGCCGCCCGATTTTTTGGTTAACTTCCCTACCGATGCGGCTAGATCAAGCAGGGAGCCGCTCCGGAGTGAGGAGAGAAAGCTTGTTGCTTTAGTTCGTTCCGTGTCTTCACTACCTTCTCTAGCTGTTGCTCCGTTTTGTTTCATAAGGTGATTACCTTTCGCCGCTACGGTTGTGGTTGTAGCGGCACGAGGCGCTTGTGCTGCTTCCCTTGTGCCCGGTGCCTTGTGCTGTTGCGTTGCTGCTGCAATGTTTGTCTCCCTGCTGCCGCTTGAGGAGAAGCGAGGAAGGATGCGTCTGCGGCCGTGGATGCGGACGAACCGATGTCCTCTTTTGCATGCACCATTCCCTCCAGCGGCCCTGTCGTCAGGTCCTGCTTCTTCAATTGGCGCTCCTTTAGCGGCTTCCTTTCCTCGTCCTGCTCTCTGCTCTGCTCCTGTTTTCCCCGAGTCAGTTACGGATCTCTCACCTCGTAAAAGTGATCCTCCGACTACTCCTCGTCCTTCCTGTAGCGAGGCAGCCGTCACTGCTGGTGGGGGCCCAGCATCTGTACCTGATGTTCCGGATGTTGACCCTGCAGGTGCTGTTTCCGCTTTTACCGCTGTTGTCTGTTTACGCACTCCAGCTCTTATCAGGGATGAAAACAGTGAAGTCTTCAGCAGTCTTCCTTGTAAAAAGCGTAGGCGGCGATGATTTCCTTTGTGTGCAGAAAGCCGTTCTGAACTGGCAGGCAACGGTGCACCTTCTGCGACAGAGTGCGACGCAGTTGGTGTAGCGTACCTGTTCATTCTACTGCAGCGCTTCTTGTGGATGGCGCCTTCCTTGGCATTACTGTTCTCACCTTTCTTGTCTACGTGAACCCCGCTCAGTGTGTAACGCTGGTGCTGCGTCTCGCGAGAAGTTGACCTTTCGGAAGACCAGATGCATCAGGAAGGCACGCCCGGAAGCTGCTCGCGCTATATGATATCGACCTTTTGGAGGCCCACGTGGTGACCCGTCGTCGCCGAATATTTCCGTGCGTCCCTAAGCTGCTGTGGGAGATGCTGCCCTCTCGTGATACCCTCTTCCATCGCCAGCTGCCGTGCGCCCTCCTTTTATACTGCGATTGGATGCTGCTACTGTTTCTGCGACTTGGAACCTTCCCCGGAAGAAATTAGGATGTGTGCTCCCTAGGGCGACAGAAGTACCGATGCACGGTGACGATCTCTCCTTAGTGTGTGAAGAAAAGAGGGAATGCCGGGCAGACACAACGTCTTCGGTGTATTCGTCTCCGCACTGCACGCTGCTGATGTCCGTGAGTGATCCTATGCTAGCAGTTCTCCAACTGGCGCCGCGATGTCGTTGCGGTCGCTTGGACGCTACACGGGAAAACACCGCTGTTTTGCAGAAGGAGAATTTTCTTATTTGTCTAAGGGTGCGCTGCTGAGGCTGCTACGACTGCAGCGGCTTCCCGGTCCCGCTGTCTTGTTGGTGATGCTGCTCACTCCTCTGGGTGTGCTGGTGCTTCAGGCGGCTGTTTTTCGGCTGCTTCTCGAGGATGGAACTGCTGGGCTGAGTCAGTGTCCTTCTGCCTTTCTGCTCGAGTACTGCTTGGTTGCTCCTTTAGTGTAGTGCTGCTGCGCATTGGGGGCACTGTGCTGTCGCCACTGCTTCTGCGGATTTTTATCGAGAGACAACGAAGCACACGCGTTGGAACGATACGGCCGTGAGCACGAAATGTGCTCCTTTTCCCGTCGTCACTCTCGCTGCGGTTATGGTATGCCCTCCTCCTGCAGCTGTGACCGTGCACGCCACTCAGATCACTCTCACTGACTTCTCCGCTGCATTCGATTCCCCTGTTGTTTTTGTGCACGTCTTCCACCTCGTTAATGCTCCACTGCCTTCGCTCCCAACCGCTCGCGTACGTGTTCAATCCCTGCAACGTTTCGTGGCCTCCGCTGCTGTTAGTGTCGGTGGGGCGCTCTGGCAGCCACTGTGCCGCACGGGCAGCTGTTCGCCAAGACTCATACAAATTGCGCTCACCACGCGGGTTTTGTTGAGCAGAGCTGGGTGCTGGAGGCAGCACATGGCCCAAATCCCCAGCGGCGGGCGCACGGAAAACTGAAGCGGTTAGCGTGTTGAAAGCTGTACCCAGACTGCGGCTGTTCCGCCAGTGAGGTGACTTCACTTGGCGCTCCCGCTGGGCTTGCTGGCGACACATTCGCTGTCCTGTGGTTGCAGTTTTGTAAAATATCTCGAGTTCTAATGAAGCTCCATCACGCGGTTCCTCCTCTGCCTGTCGCGGCCCCTCTGCACCTTGCTGTACGGGTTCGAAGTGCTGCCGCTGCCGATGCAACTCACTCAGCTTATGCTGCTGATGGATTTCAAAGATCTGCTCCACCGAAGAACGCGCGTAAATCATCGAAGTAGATACAACGGCAGCGGCACCTAGGCGGCGCTCTGCCTCATCTCAACGTGGGCGAGCGCTGCTACGGCAGGTGCAAAGCCGAGACGGCATTAAACAACAACATGGTGTTTTCTATGAAAGAACCTCGGCAGGTAGTCTTCTTGACTACCTCTTGTCAGTGTGGTTCCTGAAAGAGTTGCTACGGTGTCCAATGGACCGTGTCGCGGACCGGCGCTTGAAGCCACTGCCGCTGCAGAAGGGGAGTAGATGGGTTGCAGCAGGTTCTCCGACCATCCGCAAGCTAAAGCAGCAGAAAATTACAGGTGTCGAGAACAGAGATGTCTCCGCTGTTCGTGGGGCCTGTATCTGCGTACACCCGCCCGTAGTTATTCCTTTCTGACACGCTGTTCAGGGAAAGGCCCGCTGCGCACCAGCGCCAACCCGGTCTGAGGTAGCAACACGGCCGTTCTTCGGGTGCAATGAGTCGACCACCGGTGTTGCTGACAGCAGTTGTAAGCTTAACGCACCTGCTTTGTCGCAAACGTCACACAGCACCGTGAGTGCCTTTCAAAACAATGGTAGTGCGGATTGGGCCTGCGCACTGCCTGTTGTTGCCCTTTGTGCACTCCTCCTTCCGAGTACCTTGGCAGCAAATGATACTCAATACTCACTTTGGCGCGGACCTAAATGGTGCCTTGCTCACCGTGACTGCTGCCTGCTGTTTAATTGTGCAGAGATTTGTTCTCTCTTGCCTCCAGCTGAACAATCGCGCTCGTGCTGTTGCCGCCGCTGCAATGCCTGCCTCGTTACAAATCAGAGCAACTGCAGAACACCCTAGACTGTTTTCTCCGTCTCGCTGCGACAAAGCACGCCGCTCGCAGAACAAACAGCAGCCAAATACAGAAAAAAAAAGACATCACACGCGAACTACGCGGTTCTACTGGTCCAGCCAGCCACATCAGAAACTTGTATCACTATAGCAATAACAATACCGCGAAGCATCAACCATAGCATGAACTGGGGATAGGTGGATATTACCTGGTTCGGCTGCTGCCCTGCGTATTCGTGATGCCGTTGGGGTTCTTAACGCCGTTGTGTAGACGTGTGCGGAGATGCGCACGAAGACAGTCTGTGAAACGAACGTAAGGATGTAGCAGGTACCGCCAAACTCTTCACACGCTTTATCGAGTGCACTTGCTGCAATCTTCTATGAGGGAGCCGCTTCTAGTCACACCAACTTCTCCTCTCACTTCGGTGCCTCCCGCTGTTGTAAATTTATTCGTGTCGTCCTCAGGCTTCGAGCCGTTGTGAGTACAACTTTCACCACGCAGCTTGCGCCCGGCGCTGCAACTATCCTACTGTTCGCCTCTTTAATCGGTCCGCTAGACTATCCGTACCTGTAGAAGTTTCAGTGTGATAGCGTTTATCTGCTGCCACTTCTGAAAAGCTTCACGCGACTCATGATGCTGCTCGATTACCTTCACTTCATCTCACTGTGAGTCGATTTCATGGTATGTCTTCGATGCCCTCTACGTTCCCTTCCTCGTCCCTTGGTCGTGCGGCTCTGATCCATTTGTTGTCTTCACATATATCTGGAATTTGTCTGCCACTTCCATAGTTGCTCCGTCCTTCGCCTGATCGCATCGGCGTTATGGAACACCGCCCCTCATTACGCTCCTCGTCCACGAGTCTACTGTGCGGTGCTGTTTTCCGCTATGTAGTCACCACTTGACATGGCCTTTCGCTGGTCGGCAACATGAGTATTCTTCTGCTTGTTGTTGCGATGCACCACCGGTATTCATCCTCCTCTTCCACTTACTGTTACTCGTTGTGTCGCGTGGTGTAGAGCCTGCAACGCCTGTGTCCACCCACGTCCACAGCGTCCTCTATGGCTCCTGTTGCACTTGCTGCTCTTGGCTGGTCCAATGAAAAACGGCAGTCAAATAAGTTAATCTTGTCAGTTGATGTAAAGCACCCTGACACCGTCGCTCGCCCCACTCCGGCCAAGCTGCTGCAGGTACCCCTTGCATATTCCTTCAGTACTGTTGCAGACCTCGTTCGGTGTCTGGTTTTGCGTACGTCCACCAGCAAACGGGTAGCGACACGTGTCTGCAACGATCCAGTTATTCTGCTTGACCAGCGTCCTCAGAATCCTGCGACGCAACCACGCTGGTCCACCTGCAGCGCCGCCGCCCTTCCTGTGTGCCGCTGCACGTTGCTTCCTCTACCAACGAGGCCCTGGGGGTCCCCTGCGTGTGCTGTGTTGTCTGTTCTGGTGACAACCACCTATTGTTGGATGCACAAACCACCCCCCCCATGCAGCTGTTCACTTTTGCTTTCGGGGGATCCGCTAATTGCCGCAGCAGCTGGCCGTGTTTGTGCTGCGGGTGATGTTGGTTGCTGTTGGCGTGCTCGTCCACTTCTGCCGCTACTTTTAAGCGCTGCTCTCAAGCCGACTGCTTCCACTCTCGCCTCTGTGTGCATCGCTCCCGATCTGCGAGTTTGACACTTTGTACGGCAACGGAAGTACGGACTTCGTCCTCTATCACATGCCGCGAGTCAACCTCTTTTCCGCCTCTGCAGTGGTCACTTGCTGGTGCCGCTGGTCCTGCACGTGGAGCCGTCTTTTCGTCCTCTCGAACGATAAGCCCCGCCGGTCGCGGTTTTAATGTCTCTAATAATTTTTGCCCAGATGTGCGTCCTGCATCTGCTGCTCCTTCGATCACTCTGGCCACACACTATCAATGAGGTAGGCGCTTGCCGGATTATTCCGCTGCTTTGTATCTGTCTCTCACCGAGCAGTGTAGAGCCTTGCCGCATTGTTCGGCTGGCGTATTTCTCTCCGTATCCCTGTCTCACAGTTCAGTCAGTGGATTTTTTTCCTCGTCCTGCGGGGGCTGCTGCGTCCTTCTTGCTGTTCAGTGCACTGATGGAGGGTCAACATGTACGCAACCCGTCGTTTGGTGTTGACCGTTCTCGGAGCGATTTTCACGTCGTCTGGACTAGCGGGTGCAGGTGCGGCTGCCGGGTTGCTAGTGTGCCCTCCTGCACCCAGCACTAGTGTACTGTAACGCTTCATCCGATGTGCTGTAATCTGGTGAAAGTTTCGTTTACCAGCTCTTCTAACCTACCGTAGAAAATCGTTGTGTACCGCCGCTGCCGCTTCGGGCGGTTAGCTTGGGCGGACGTATCTGTAGCCGTACTGAAGCTCGTAGCAGGCCGCGCTCAGCAGCAGAATATCCAAAGGCTGTGTATCCGGCTGCTGAAGTAGTCGCTTCACTACTGCTCGTGTGTACTGTTCACGGCAACGTGAGGGTTGCTACCTCCGCATAGGGGTGTTGTGTGTCTGTTACCGACGGAGAGTCGCTCAGATGCAAGCAATGTGTTTACCAAAATTGCCTTCATCAACTCAGAAGTGATACTACATTTTACGAGAGCACGTGCAAGAGAAAGAGCGCCTTCGCTTTTGCTATTGATCGCGTTCGTAGTGCTTCAGATTCTCGGGGAAGCGTTACGGCATGGACGCTCTAGTCCACTGCGCGTTCCTTCGCAGCAGCTAGCCGACCGCTGAAGCGTACGCCCGGCACACTCTTTCGTTTCTGATCGTGCCCCCAAGAGCAACACGAGCGACCTGCGTGGCCCCTACACGGAAGGCGTCCCCTTTCAGTGCAGCGCGTTACCTGCACCATCGTGTAGGCAACGTACGCCGGTCGAGGCAGCACCCCCGTGGTTGTGTATGATCGGACGTCAGACTAGAGTTGTGCTCCAGCAGACACGCACGGGTCGACATTGTCATGCATTGGCCAGGAGCCACCGTTGTAGCAAGCAATGGCTGCACGAACGCCCAACGCGTTACAGTCGTTTCTACCACAGCCTAACTGATTTCCACATCGTGCGCTGTATGGGTCTGGATGTGCTCAAGTGCGGCTGCGAGAGAAGCAACAGATGCTGAAGCGGTAACAGTGGTACACGCGGTCTAGTGTCCTCCAGCCTTTGACGCGTGCTCCCGAGCCCCGAGGTACTTTGAGATCGGACTTTATTGAGTTAGCTATTTACACACATGTTACCTATAGCCTTATCATTAATACATAGGGAGAAGTAGCTGGTGGATGGGAGTTTAGATAACTACATTCTACAACTTATGCCGAAATTAGACACTTAAATACTCGAATGGTAAGCCTAAACATGTAAGTACCTATAGCATTATCATTAATATATATGTCAAACTATAGAAGGGTCGAGTATTATCCATGCATGCCAGGCGTAAAAAGCGTCCGTGGCGTGCATTAGCCTTTATTACCCTCTTTACTTTAGGAGGTACTGTCTGACGCGTAGATCTTGTATATCTGTGCCACCATATTTACTGCTATAATGCTTTTGCATTGAGTTCTACTTTTATGACATTGAATACGTAATAAGATAATAATAACAAATACATAATCAGGGTTGGTATTGCCTGGCTGGTGACTTTACAAAAGTGAGGCTAGTCTTCCGTACGTAATGTATACTGTTTTAGTATGCCATATTGGAAGTAATTCGTAGTAAAACAGGTACGAAGTAGTTACCAAAAACTGCAAATAATGCGGGAGATAATTCTATCCATCCTAAGCCGGTAAGTGGCTTTTTCGCAGACACGAGGAAAACAGAATATTTCTATAATTCCCCCTTGTTGTTGAATAGTATTCAATTAGGGACGGTACGGTTAGTACCTACTTGACCCTTCAGTCAAATTTCAACAGTGGAACTGTAGTTTATCGGGACTTAAGTAAGTATTTGAAAATCTTAAATATGATTGGAGTAAGTATACCGACGGGATTACTAGAACCATTTAACTGAAACTGGGTTATTCATAAGTATCTTCTGGGGAGCCTTGCTGTCGCCCCATGGACCACACGCAGTCATAAAACCAGACACGTCGTTCCCCGCTGGTGGGACCTCACAAACAGCTGCCGCATCTAAAGAGACACCGTCATTCGTCCTGATGCGCGTGCTCACACTTTAACTTCACCTGAACACACAGAAGTCTATTCGAATTTCTTCTTGACAATGATCAGAGGACAACGAAGCCGCTGCTTAGTGGCGTGAGCACGAGCGCGACAGCACCACCACCACTGCAGTAGCCACCGCAGGCCGTGTGCTCGTACGGCCCAGGTACCTGAACAGCTCGCCGTGGTCGGCGCAAATGAATTCGCGCAAAGCAGCAATCACACATCGCCTGCATACACGGAGGTGCTTTTTTGCATTCATGTAATGTCAGGGAACGGGGAACCACTGCACATCGGACACCCCGATCCGCTTAAAGACCACAGGTCCGCTGCTTCTGCTCGGCAGGGATCGGAATCGCCGTTTCCACAGCGTTCCGGTGTAGAGTGCGAGAGTTCACTGTCAGATACGACTTTGAAAGGTGTAAGCCTGAGTCTAACATCAACTAACTGTTGCGGACATCCTGACGTTGAATACGCGGCGCAGTCAGTCGAGTTATCGAAATAGAACTTCCGAGAATTCTGTGCCTGCTGGAGCTTGCAGGTGGATCGACTACTGCCTGGTGTGTGCGCTGGGAGGGTTATCCTGCAGGCGTGACGGACGTGTAAAAATCCTTCAAGCCACTGAGGGTCGCTAGCTGTTCAAGGGGTATTGAATGCTACATTTGTATGTGTCAGGAACAGAGGACGCCGACTGCATTCGTCGATCTTGTTTGTAAGTTCACGTTGACGTTAATATCAGGTGACTACTTTCGGCCACGTTCAAGCGATCGTCTCCAATGCTGACCATGCTGAAGACTAACCCGCATATTTAGCTGCGGTCCCTCCTCTGCTTCTACTACTCGTATTTCGCTGTGGAGGTTGTTTTTGGGAGACTCATCTTCGGCTTTACAATAAACGCTTAGTACTCAGAGCACTACAACCGTCATGGTTGCTGCGGTGACTGCAATAACAACAACAACAACTAATTCAGTGCTACTATTATTACAACTATTAACGACTCTACTACTACTACTACTAATAATAATTATGTTTACAATAAGACCTTTTAGTAGAACACTGCCACCGTTCCTACCAGCCGAACCAGGACAACTGCAAGCTACAAGTTTGATGATGTAGAGTGTTAGAGAGCACCTTGTTGCCTATTCGTCTTTTCCGTGCGAACTTTGTTAGGTATGTCGGAGACGAACTCCCGGTGCTACTGGAAACTTCTCCGCGTACTTCTGGTGATACGCTTTGCACGGGTAGCGCATACGTAATACGGCGTAGTCTTGGTGGAGATAGTGGCAACCTCAGCAGCAACGATGGCACCACGTAGTACATGCAGACTTCATCGTCCTCCGAGCAACCCACACGGTACAGCGAGAACAATAAACATGCACTCCGATGAAGTTGCTTTATCTTCCATTCACGGTACTCCTACTACTACTAGTACTACTAGTACTACTACTGCTACGACTAGTACTACCATTACGACTACTAGCAACTGTCGTGAGGGCGATACTGATGCGGTGCCATTGAGTGTCTGTGAACAACTAGTAGGCTACGTTGTTCCGGTTGCAGTGTCCTACACTGACTCTGACTTGGTGCAGCAAAAGTATAAGTGGGTGTGGCTGACTAGTCGAATTTGTTTGAGTGCTACAAGTAACGTTGGAACAATTAGTGTGTGATGAAGCGGGAGAAATACCCAGCATAGGCCATAAGTATGTAACCACTGCCATGCTAGCAGTAATTCCGGACGAAGACCACCACAGCGGTGTGCGCCGCTACACCACTAGCGGTTGTCCCAATTATGAGGATCACAAATGTAACAGCTGTGCACCTTAGCTAAACTGCGAACAAGCATCACTCATTTTGTTTTGCACGTCCGCAGGAGTATAAGTCCCGGTTGTCCTGCCTGATCTGCCGCAGCACCACTACTCCGATTACGGCTTCTGCTGCTGCGGCAACTGCTAGCACTACCACCCTTGCTATTGGTGCCACGCTGCCCTCTACACAAGTACCAGGGCTGGTACTGGCTTTCTGACAGTGGACACTGCTGACGCGCAGTGTACGTGCATGCCGCGGAACAATAACTCTACCTTCAATTCCGGTAGCGGTCATAGAGCTGCGGCCACCACAGCCAGCTCGACAACTACGACACGTTTCTCAAAGTATATACCCTACTACAAGGATTGTTGTCCCTGCCACAGCTGCGTCTGCAACCGAATAGTAGCACTTGTACGGCTAATAAAGTTCCACGCAAATACAGAAAGCAATAAAGAAGAAGGGTGGTACTATTTTTGTCACCGTGGCCACGAAGACAGTAGCGTTCCTCTTGCCCTCCTTGATTCTTGGACCAGGCCTGCTGTGTGTCATCGTCCTGGGTGTATCAGGCCTCTGGAAACACGATCACAACTAGAAGGCATGTTCGGAAATGAATGAGGATCTGCCCCCTGTGTAACCTGAGCTCCAGCAGTAAGCGGGGGGCTCACTTCTGGACGACGGATGACACCAACGAAACTCTTCTGAAATTCACAGGCACACGTGTCCAAGGAGCCCACACCAAAGCGAAATATTTGTGGTGGAAAAATATTAACTCTAATTGAGCGCAGTATATGACTCCCGTCACATGGAAACATGCACGAAAGCACAACTCCATACAGACGGCCCGTCGCCGCACCAGCGTACACGGTATAACTTCAATCAGGTGAGTCATGATTTGGTTTCAGCTCTACGATGTGACCGTTTGTTTTCAACGCACAAGGAGCAGCGGTCAGTCGCTGTAGCCTCCAATTTGGACAGGAAGAAGACGTGTGTTTCAGTGGGTTTCGTGCCTTCCGTCGGTCCACCAGGTGGGAAGAAAATAGAACAGCTGCTACACTCAGACGTCAGTATTCCGCGGCTTACGGCCTTGCGCATCTATGACAACGTCATGTAATACATAGAAGAAATGGTGATACAGCTGCAAGGAGAGGTATGGGAATGTACGTCTGCATGCAAGTACTTCAGCTACGATTGTACACACTTCAACAAGTTATCTCATGAATACCAGGTGCCGTCACCATCATCAGCATCATCTTTAGAAGCAAACACTAGCAGCATTGGTATGTACACATACGCGATCTCCATGCCTATTAAAATGCTGCCGTGTGCGCACATGTGTCCAGAGGCGCCTTTTCTCACGTGGGATAGAAGCGCTGCAGAGGTGTCCCCCTTGTGAGCGTCTTACAACTCTCCATACAAAAAACATGGTGTCCAGGCACTGTTACGATGTAGCACCGGAGAGGTATTTGATCAATAATTATTCTGGGGACGCCGGAGGTAGTTCCTGGGAAGAAGTCGATATTGTGTATCTTCTATCGGACATTTGCGACAGTGTCATATGAGTGACATGCGCTTGTCGAGGCGCCCAGGGGTTTCTTCCTCTAAATACTCGCACGAACTGCACAACACCTGTTCCAGGGAGAGCAGGTTTGCCGCTACGTCTCCTGAGTGTTCTTAAGTTACCTACTGCCCAAGGGTGCCTTCAACGAGCACGGAAGTGTGTAGGAAAATATGAGCCACTGTGTATGCGGTCAGAAGTGTGAACGCGTGCGCCTTGAAACAGCAGGACATACAAGTGCTCGCTACTCTAGCGATGTGCGGACGCTCGGACACACAGGCTCCTGTGGGTACATCATTTACTAGCCAGCTGGATACGTTGCTGTACGCTTCCGGGTACTTGCACCCGCATAATTTCCTTTGGAAAAGCGCGACTGGGACGTACCTTTTCACCAGCCTGTTCCGGTAACACTGGCTGCACATAAAGACGTCCAATGTAGAAAAGGAACGATCATTTTTCAACGTACGCTAGTGTATTGTCGTTTTAAGTATATGCGAACGTTAACAGTCCAAAGCGCAGATGACCAGAAGACCCGAGGCTGCTACAGACAGCTGGGCGCCGTGTGTCGTCGTATTACACTTTTAGCCTCTACTAAGGATGACGCATACATTCAGATACATGCGTGCACAGAAAACTTCGGACGGATCTGGGGAGACAGTCCAAGTGGATGCAGGCAGATTTGCGTGCGGCGGTATCACCGGCTCTGGTGGCCCTCGGATTTGCCGCGAGGCTCTCAAGCGACCGTCGACAAGCTTACACACATATCTGCGTATCAATTTGTATATTACACTGGGCGGATGCACGTACGTACATACACCTACGTAGCTGTGTACACACACCCCTGTTTTCGTATTCATGATACAATACAGAAGAAGTCTTCAACATAATTGCAAAATGCCGCATGCAACATGACACATAGAACGCCGAAACGAGCATGTGACCACGTTTATCGATTCTCTCCACACACTGCTATCACGGTTGTTCGACTTGAACCCCTTCGTGTTCAGCTCGTGACGCATCCACACATATATATGTACGTACATATATATATATATATACATACATATATGTATATACATACATGCGTAATTAAATTTATGCGCGGTATCTGTGGAGCGGACGAACAGTTGCACCAGCAACTCCTCGCTTCACGTGTAAAATATTAGGTGACGCTTTGCCATCGTGGTGGGACGGATCTCACTGAGTGGCCATCCTGCCTGCACACAGGAAGCTCACGAGTGCCAAGTGCTCAATTAAATTTACCGCTGCATGGCTCCATAAGCGCAGTTCCCCTCCAGAGGCTGCAACGAAAGTACGCACGTGATATCCGACGTTGGCAGTCATAAAATGCTTTACTGCATAAGAACTCTGGGCAGTGACAGTTTGGTGGACGGTGGAAATGAGCGAAAAGTCCTTCCTAGAAAAAGTCGAATACGCGAAACCGCGTGCGGATACCATCTTCGACCGAAACGTAAGGATCATTCCGTGAATGTTTTCAGCGCGCACACGTGTACCTGCACACGTAATTACCGGCACACATGTGTATCCCGCAGTACTTGGGAAGTTATTTATGCTACGGTTTTCGCAGACTCTTCCACGCTGTGTGCTGTGTGTCTGACGTACCATAAGCTTATACGCATATAGTCACACGTACATACATGTATATGATTACATGTGTATCAAGTACAACTGCTACCGGTGGAGGACAGGGTTTACGGTACTGTTCAGCGTGCTACGTGTTAGCTGTACGCATAGACGCGTACGCAGAGGATCGACTACACATGAATTCAATGCGTCTGTGCGCTTACGAAAATACATAGGTTCTCAGCATAGACACGCACGCCTGAATGCCGTACCTTGCAGTTGCTCGGAAAATGCATACGAATAGATTTGATCTCTTCTAGTGCACACATGGACACAACGTTGTCTATCTGTATCTCTCTCCAGATATATATATATATATATATGTATATACGTATATGCATATAGGCGTATATGCGTGCGGATGTGCGGCTATGATGCGGCAAACGAACACCTCAGTCTATGAAAGGATCGTGCAGCTTGAGATGCGAGAGCATATTAGCCGGGGATACGTGCACGCTGATGCCACTGTCGCTTCTGATGAGGAAACGCAATCTCTCTTTTCCGTCTTCATTCTTCTTTCGTCTTCTTTGCACCTGTCTGCCGGTGTCCACTTTTTTACGAACTATGGACTTCCACCAACTCAGCACGCTCGACCAGCGGAACGTGGTATATTGCACTGTGGCCATATTCGTGTATGTGCGTCTCCCACGCTCTGCTTGCAAGTGATCTGAGTTCAGTAGGTGTGATGCAGTGTGTTTTCGAAAACGATGTTTGACGCGTTCTTGGTCCTTGTTTGCCCTTTTTCCCTTTCTGCTGCAACACATATGTCGACACAGGTGTAAAATGTTATGCAAAACTGGTACAGCAGTGTTTTACTCAGGTTTATTTAATATACAAAAAAATATAAATAAATCTACAATTCTGGAGTGCAACGTATGTATGCGTGTCAACTCAAATATACATACGGACAGATGAATTGTTGTATCTTGTTCACCACGCACACCTACTTTATGGATCAATGTAGGCAGCGAGGAAGAGAAGTGTACATACACTTCTCTGACGTGTATTTAGAACTTGCAAGGTGACGTGTGGGACACGTGGTCGTCAGAGTTCCATAAGCGGTTATAAACTAAATTTTTCTCTCCTGCAGCAACAGCACATGTGTATCGCTGTGTTTTCGCATATTTGTAAGTACCGTCGACGTTCCATACAGGCCCCCTCAAACTACTACAGCATTCCACACATATACATATGTGTATGTAATGTGTGCAGGGGTGCCTCACATCACAAACAACAGCCTCGGCCATCGTTACAAGTTAATGGACTTGAAACACGTTTTCCTTCAACATTAAGAGCAGGGCTGCTTGCGACTACTGCTGTCAAACAGGGTCTTTTCCACGTTGTCGTCCCCACGTGGGCAGACCGGTTCACAAAGTTGCACATACGCTTAATGTACCAATGCTCAACTTTCCACACACACACACAGATATACACATTGTGTCTAAATTATTACGTATGGGAGCTATCGGGCTGCACTGAGCTAGCTTGTACATATTGGTGTACGGCAAAGACACCAGCAGGTCCACGTAGAGAGCACGAAGCTCCAAAGGAAAAAGTATGGTGCATTAGTATCATCTACCACGAGCTACGCAGAAAGCTACCCCGAGGCACCGTGTGTCCGGCGCACTGCGATATCTCATTTGATCAACTACACAGCACTCTTATTGCTTCAGTGGACAGGCTCGGATACAGACTAGTGAAGAAAAGTGTAGATGTATGTGTGCGGTGAAAACCACGTGCATATATATATATATATATATATGTACAGGGGAACATACTGGCCTCATGCGCAGGTGCTTGGTGTCAACAGGTCTCCGTTCCTTGGCAGCTTCGTCTCAACCACGTGCACTCTCACAGACTGGGGTATGCTTGTACGTGTGCACACATATACTCACTGGCCTAAACGCTGAACGGGGATTCAGTTTTTTCTCTGCAGGCACGGCAGACAGTAACGGATGCGCCGTGTTTACTGTGCTGTAGTTCACGCGTAGTGTATAAATATGTAATATGGCACTTTATCAAATGTAGATAAACAGGTACGGAGAAAGCACGCAACTTAACATGCTGCAGGTGTGCACGGAGCGTCAGACGTGACGCGTACGAGTTCTTTTACGCATCTTCCTTCGTATACTTATGCTGCGATGTCCTTACAGATGTGCACTGGCGTCCAGCAGCATCCGTGTTAATTTTCTTTCTTGTGGATGCACACTTACCTGTGAATGTATGTATTAGCGCCTGTACGCGTAAAACAACTGTGTTATCGTTTCACCTACTTCTGCAGTTGTCTAACTGTTTGTTTATCCGTGTACATGTCAGCCTGTCTTTGTTTCCATCCCATTTTTCTACCTAGTTTATTTGTTCTCCTTCTCTCTCCCTCTCCGAGGTGTCTGCGAATCCACGTCGACGACAGATGATCACTATCTGTACACTGGTATACTTGTCGAATGTGCCAAAAAATCACCCAGGAGAATGCACCGTTGCAGTCTCACACATCTCCACATGACTTCGTCAAGTGAAATACTCTGGTACCATTTTTTGCACGCAGCGGCACTGTTGTCGGTAAGCCAGGCACCAGCAGAAGAATTGGCTGTGGCGCGGCACGTCTAATTGTGGGGAGGCAGTTACAGCAAATCGAGAACAAGTCACGGTGCAGGCAAAGACGAAAGCAAGGCGACACGAAGCACAGAGATACTAAAAACACATCCGAACCAGGAAAAGAGCTGCTGGAGGCACTGGGGCAAAGGGTTTCTTGTATAACTGGGCGGCGGCGCCACTACTACCAGCACCAGCAAAATACAATTCATCAGTTCTTCCACTGTTACAGCTGCTCTGGGCTCCTGAGGCGGTTGCTGGTAGAATTCGAGTAGTCGCTGCGGCCGCAAAGCCGTTCGGACTCAGAAAGCACGTCCGTCCATTGTCACACGAAAACACATTGTCGCCAGTGCTGCTCGCCTTCCTCTTTGTGTTCCCATCTTAAGGCCACCTTTCCCGTTCCTGTTGTTCTTGCTGGTGGGTGCGCCTGCTGTTGCATTGCAACAGCTGATGCTCGATTGCATTACGAGTCTGGTGTTTCCGCTGTGGTGCCTGCGCCTGCCTTCGCGTCGTCGCCGCCCACATCATACCAGGTGCGGTCGTTGCTGCTGGCAGTTTCCCCGCTAATGGCCTTGTTGCTGCGGTAGATGCGTGCGTAGTCGGCCCCGAGCTAGTCCTGACTTTGCTTCTCTGAGATGATGAGGGGCACCTCAGGTAACCCTTGGCATGTTGCTGCTAATGAGTGACTACTGGTCGCTGACGTGCTGACGCCACAGCCCAACTGTTGCAGCAGCCGCCGCTGACTGGTGGGGCAGACATCTTCCTCTTCGTGCAGCCCTTCTCCTGGCGCTGCATACTTTCTGCTGTTGCTGTCATCTGCTGACGTGTCGCTTACAAGAATACCGTCCCCGCTTACCTGCTGCACGTTCTGCTGGGCGTCCTGTCGACAGCAGAGCTGCTGTTGCGCAACGAAATTCAGGAGCTTGCACATATTGTCGCCGAGGCCAAGAGCAAGGGTGCTGCTGCACCGGCTGTACTTTGCAATGGCTGCCATCGTGCGACATATGGCTTCAGCTGTGCATACACCACCTGCTGCTGCGATAGCAGCAGGCGGAGTTCGGACGCTAGAGAACACACCCAGGTACTCTCTTTTTTGACCATTTGGTTGCTGTCTTTGCTGTCCAAAACGGCATTCTCCTTCATGTACCTTGTGATCTTGCAAGTGCAGCTTAAACTCTGGAGCCGCTTCGTGCGTGTGCTGCTCACAGTGTGAATCCAGCAAGTGCTGCCTCTCCACATGCTGTTGCGTCATCTGGTGTTCCTGCAACGTCTTGCTGGCCTGCATCACCTGCTGACGCTTTTTCGCCTCAGTGAAGTGGTTACGCTCGCTTCCAGCGTCTATCCCCTCTTGCTCTTGCATCTTTGACTGTTGCGTCTCCTGGTGTCGTAATCGTTGCTGCAGCACCGGCGTCTGCCGCGGCTGCTTTGAATGGTGCGATGGCCCTTGTAACTGGTTAGTAGGGTGCTGCGTGCCCTTTTTCTCATGGCATCGCCGCTCTTGCACCTGCTGGCGCATGGATTCATGCTGCTGCATGCACTGCGCCTGCCGCTGCTGCTGCAGCGCCTGCTGCTGCTGGTGTTCCGCCGAGCTACGCTCATGTGGAAACATCAGATGTGCTGCAGGGAGGTGCTGGAGCCACTCTACACTATTAAACATCTCTTTACATTCTCTCCAAGTGCCGTCTAAGCAGATCAGAGTTAGAGGGAGCTGTAGAGGGAAGCAAGCACCAAAGGGGGCAGAACTTACACGCCCAGCACATTCAGCTGCAGACTTAGGCGTATTAGGCCGTTTAGCAGCAACGGCAGGTAGGACGTCAGCACTATCAGCACGACCACAACAAAAAGAACTTGGTAAAGCACCAACAGCAGGTGACGCAGCAGCGCAAGCAAGTGAGACAAATGAAGACGCAGCTGCGGCAGCGGAAACATGTGCAACGGGAGCAACACGGCCAGCAACAGGCTCTGCACAAGCAGTAGCGTGACCACCACCGCGGCCAGCACCAGAAGCAGCATATTTCTCAGGAGCATGGGTACTACTGCGAGAACTGGTACGCTCAAAGCCTCCCGCGAGAGCTGAGGCAGCCGCCGCCGCCAAGGGGCGAGCAGCAGTATCCTCATTTGCAGCAGTGGCAGCAGCAAACACGGGTGTGACAGCAGCAGCAGGTAGCGTCGCCACAGCAGCGCAGCTGTATTCGTGAGTAACGACAGGAAGAGGTGAGCTCTGAATTGTGGGAAAAAGCAGTAATAGGTTTTGCGGATGTTGCAGCGGCAGCAGCTGCTCCACAGGTCGGGGTTTCCTGCAGACGAAAACATGCACAGGATGCACCAGTTGCTGCAACAATGTCAGTGAGCGCATCTTTCTCTTTGCTTCCAGCGGGTGCACATACACCACAACAGCCTCAAGGATTCCACTGAAAGCAGCTGGAAGGGAAACGGGACCACCAACAGCGGCAACAGCCCCGCAAATACACACTCGCCGCGGCCGCATGCACGCCCTACACAAAGCCCGCCTACTGTGCTGTTGCCCGCTCTGCAGATGGCTTTTGTGTTCGTGCCGGTTCCGTTGCTGCTCGTCCTGTATCTGACGCTGGTGCAGCTGTTGTCGGGGCTGCTGATGCTCGTGCTGTTGTGACTCTTGCTGTTGCTGGTGGCTCTCTAGCGTAGGGGCGTTCCTGCTGCGCTTCCTCGACAGAGCTGTGAGCAGTGGGTTGCTGTTAAAGAAGCTCATGCCGCTATCTGCCGTCTCCTGCGGCTGGTAACCCACTCTTCCGTCGCTGCAGGCCATCTTGCCGCAGCTGCAGCATTAGCAGCTGCTCCGGCTGCTGTTACTCCTGCAGCTGTTGCCGCTGGCGTCGACCTCGCGCGTGGACTGGCAGCTGCTCAGTCCCGAGAGATGTTGGTTGCAAACGGACTGCTGCTGCTCTAGGAACAGCTGGCGTGACATAAATTACCAAGTGTGGTTTTCTGTCATACCTGTTCGAAAGCCTCCCACACGCACCATACGTGAAACGGCTGCCGCGGGGACGAGCACTCCTGCTGCTACCTAAAAGCTGCTGCTGTTTAATCGTGAATGTGGTATCACTTGACTGCTGCCCTCCTGTATGTTGCTCGAAGTTACGGCTTTCTTCTGCGGTGCTTTTCCTCTCGTGATACGGCTGCTGCTCCGGTTATATGACAGGTGCCGCAAGGAAGTGCTGCCACGTAATTGTCTTTCCAGTTGTCCAAGTTGTTGTAGGGTGCACTGGCATTATCGCCCGTTGCTGCTCCTGCACTATCAGGACTCCTGCGCTCGTGCCTGCGTGCGTGATCGCCTCCTCCATGTCACTGTCAGAGATTCCTGCAGACTGCGGCTGCGATTCAAAATCATGCCGTTTCCGTAGGTTTCGGGAACCATTTGAGTCGGGATGCTTCGGGTTGGTGCTGTCTCGCAACGTGCCGTTGTAGTATGTGCGCCGGAAGCGATGTGTTTGCCGTGTGTTTCAAGCTGCTGCTGGTACAGTGCTGCTGCGACTCATTTGGCGCCTGCAACTATTACGCGGCCGGTGTTGCCTGCAGTTGTCCACCTGCCCCTGCTACTACGCAGAGTAACTTTGTACTAGTGGTAGCCAGGAGTGCGCAGAGCGACGCGGGATGAACGTGCAGCGCGCCGTCGCCCGCTGCCGCGCTGCAGCCCTATACTCACATACGTGTGGGTACATACACGCATATGCACACGTGTGTACTTCACGCATTTTGCACATAGGTACGTAGACAAGCTCCGCACATTTCTTTCTCTCCCTCATAGACACACACATGCATACACACTTCTAACACTGAGACACGCGCGCATATAACATAGCTCGTTTGTTGACAACCATACGCACACACACACACACACACACGCACATATTCACACGTGAAATAGATACGTGCCAACGTAGTCGTGCATAGACTATCGCGCTGCGTGTGCAGAAAAGAACACACAGGCCTACATATGAACATCTGTGAATGCAACGCTACTGCTGCAGTAATTCTGGGCCCGTGGAAGTGCAGAAACACCAAATCTGATGCATTCCTTCTCGTCAACGCCCATTCTTTCATGATTGAATATATGTACACACACGCACATACACAGGCATGCATGTATGCAAGCGAATACAAAATCTACATACATCGACATATGCCACTGACGTAGGAACGTATGAACAGTGTATGCAGAATCCTTCCCGGCGTGCCAGTAAAAGCCGCTCTCCAGATGGCATATTCAGACATGCGTACGCATTATTGCGTACTGCGAGTAATGGAGTGTTGGTTGATAAACAAAGAAGCGGACGCTCCAGAGACTCACACAGCGGCGCCACGCCGTGCTACAGCTGCGCCTGCAGACACAGCTCTCCTCTACGGAGTACCTCTTCGATTTATGCAGGCTCGTACACACGCGCTTACGTCCCTTTGTACTGTGGACGTTTATGTACGTGGACAGGCTCATACACACCCGCTTATGCCCCTCTATACTGTAAACGTTTATATATGTGGACACCGGTGGGCGTCGTGCGGCAGGGAGGCCGTGATTCTCCGGAGGCAGCGAAAAGGTCTGTAATCCAACACGTTTACATATTCGCAGACGAGGACCTAGGGAAGGTGCCAACATCCTCAGACAGAGTCCACCTGCACAAACAATTGCCTGCCCGCGCTATCTCGTGGAGGCAAACCACCAGACGTGCCAGGGACAGGAGGTTGTCTACTGCTCCGTCCACATGCGGCACCACATCAAGAGACGGAAAATTTCGCCGAAATTCGCCAGCGGAGTCAAAAGCGGCTCTTCCCAGTATGTACACACGTGTACGACAGTACGCTGTGTACGGATTAGCGGATGCGTATATGGTGTATACATAGAAATATATATATATACATACGTATATATGTGTAAATTAATATGCGTGTATATATACATATATATGTATATGTATATGACAACGCAGGGTGCTGGGTCGTACGAAGGAATGGGGGCACGATGGCATGTATTCCTGCAGAGGTGCAGAAAATGTACATGTGTGAGCGGAGGGTCGAACCGTTCACTGAGCAACATGCAGTCGTACGCGCACGTAGAGAGGCGGACTGACGTACACATGCGTCTGACTTCCTCGCACAGCGGCAGATCTGTGTACACGTGTACGTCAGCTCTAGTAACGACCGTGCATTGATACAGAAATCTGAGAACCCATGCATCGATTGCGGAGGTATCTAGAGTCGCACAAACGTATGCGTGCATACTGATCCCAGCGACACACTACTGCTGGGCCCGGGCGGCTGCTGCTGTGTGTTGCCGGCGTCGGGGTAGTAGGCGTCAAGGACAGGAAATACTATTGCATCTGCGCATGCGTTGTAAAGATCGTACCTTTTGCATGCCTTACGCAAATCGTACGCTGCTGCCGTCGCCGCTCGAGCTTCGAGCTGCTGCGCGTGTTGCGTGTTGTTGTTGCCCGTCTCTCCTTTGTAAGAGTGCAGCTGTTGCAGTGCAGCCGCAGCCACTGCCCCCGCCGCTGGTGGTGGCGCTGGGGCGGCCGCTGCTGGAGGTGCGGTAGCTGCTCCGGGTGCGGCTGCCGCTGAAAAGTCGTTTTTTTTACACCACAGGGCACTCGCCCCCGCCCCTGAGAAGCGCTGCCGCTGCTTCCCGTGTAAACGCCTGCTGCTCCTTGGCGGCGGTCGCGGCTAGCTGCTGAAAAGGACCCAGCTGCGCACCACAGTCCCCCTTGATGCTAAGAGGTGTGCTCCACTGCCGCTGCTCCTCGCGTCAGCCGGTACTGGAGCCCCGTTATATAGGTGGCTGCTGGCTGGTAGTCGTGTGGCGGCGGACGGGATTCCTTAAGATTGGCAGCAGCTGTTCAATTACAGCAGCGAGTGAGCCCCGCGCGGATTTCGTGGTGAATGGTCCGGCTCCGTGGTAGTGTTGGGTTCGCTAGTCGTAGGGGGTTCGACTTTGCCGTTACCTTGTGGCCCCTGCTCAGGTGGTGGATAGGTTGCTGAGCCACCGGTGCCTGTGGCTGCTGCGGCTCCGTCTTGGCCTCTCGATCTTCTGCGGCACATACACATCCATAAAGGCGCACGGATTTATGCATCCTTTGAAACTTCGTATACAAATATACGTGTGTGTCTGCAGCAGGTTGTGGGCTCACGGCATCTGCGCGCAGCAAAGCAGCAGCAGGACGGAAGCATAGCAACGTGGAAATACGGCAGCGGCGGCAGCAGCGAAAAACCCCGTAGCCGCTGCAGCACATGAGGAAAAAATTCTCAGCAGAACTTCCCGTTGTAGGGTTGGCCTGAGCGTCGCAGCGGCACGAGCTGCAGCAAGCCAACACTCCAGCAGAACAGCAGCTCCTGAACAGGGAAACACGAGAACAGGAGCGCGGATCGCCTCGCTGCAGACGCAGTAGCCCAGTGTGAGCTGAGTCGAGTGCCGTCAAGGCGGAGTCTCTTTTCGGAGCGCGTTTCCGCACGCGCGAATGAACAGGAAGGGCAACACGAGCAGCAAAGCGAACAACCCAGCCGGGTCAAGCAGCAGAGGCCATCTAGTAAGAGGACCAGCCGTCAAGGTACTGAGGGCAGCACCCAGCAACAATAAGGCATCCACCAACAAAAGCTGCACCGACCAGCTCGACGTTCGAGCGGCAGTAGTAGCCTTAAGAAGAGCGAACCTGGCGGCCCGGTTTACAGGGCGGTAGCGCTGCTGCCCTGCTTGATGTACGCTGCTCACCGCTGCAGTCGTCGCTGCCCTGCTGCTCGACAAAGATTCTTATCATTCCACGACAAGCAACACAACCAACAGCAACCGCGACTGGAGATCTGGGCGCGGCGTCCTTCGTGGCAGCCGGGCTGCCAAAAGAAGAGCAGCTGTAGTATGTGGCCGTTGCGGTAGTTGCAGTCGCGGCTGCTTTGCTACTTTTCAAAGATTCTTCTCGTTGCACTAAGAGAAACACCACCAGACGGAGGAGCAAGAAGTGCGACAGCAGTCTGGCCGTGGCATTATTCGTGGCAGCACGGCTACCAGAAGTGGAGCAGCTGTAGCACGTGGCCAGGAGCTGCAGTTGCTGCTGTTGTGTAGGCTCTTACAGGGCACGGGGCAGCTTCGCGAGGAAGTTCGGAGGGAAGATCAAGCGAGGACGACTAACAACAAGGACAGCGGAGGAGCAGAGAAACTGGCACATCAGTGACATGCACGGCAGGCGTAGCACCCTGTCAGTAAGGACAGAGTCAAGAACTACTACGACTCCTGCAAGCAGCAGGGGAGACTCTAGCATCGTCATTAGCCGCTGCCGGGAGACCGCAGCAAATCAGCACGAAACAGGGGGGGACGCCGTTGCGAACATGGGCGCCCCGGCATTGGGTCATCAGCGGCAGCAGCAGGGACACAGTCACGCAGCTGATTAACGGGACAGCTCCAGGACAGCAGCGGCGTCTGGAGACAGCGGCGAAGGACACGGCTGCACAGTGCCGCAATTGCTCCGTGCGTTGAGATAGGGACAGGAACGGTAGCCAGCAGATACAGCTGACGCTGCATACCGCGAAGCAGCAGCGCGCGCGCCCCAACAACTCGGGAATCCTTCGCAACGGAGCATCACGGGGAGAAGGGGCGGACCAGCGTCACCGCGTCCAAGGCGGCTGCTGATCTTGGGGGAGGGTGGTCTGTTTGTTGTCCACCAGGATTTCCATTCTACTGCCGCAGCGGGGGACTGCGGCTCAGATCAGTACGCTTGCTGCTCAGATCACAGCACCAGTGAACGGCGGCAGCCCCTGGACGCGGGAAGCCGGGCCGCGCGCGCGGCTTTACCGGAAGCGCCGGCGAGGCCGGGGCGCGCGGGGTTGTACCGGGGGGACTTCGGGGTCTACTACTTGTGGCCGGCGATAGGTGTTCTGCAGTCATCCTCCGTTCACCACAAGTATTAATCCCCTTTCCCGACTCTTATTTTGTTTTGTCGTACTTTTCAGCGTTTCGTGGTGTAGAGGCCGTAGAAATCTGTGTGCGCAGAGGGAATCCAGGCTGCAGCAGGTGAGCCAGCAGGACGCGCCCTTTTCTGTCCTCGGTGCAGGAGGTGGTGGGTGCCATACGGCGGCGAGGGGAGCGCGGCAGCGGAGCCGGGTGGGGCTGCCACACCACCAGGTGCGGTAGCGGGCGCGAGAGAATACTGACTACTGTCTACGCACACGGGGACTACACAGCTCCACAAACGACGCTCACAACAACGCAGTGCGACCCACACGTGTCCTTACAAAAACTTCCATTACGCGCTTAACGCTGCCGTCACAGCGCAAACAGCGGGACCACTTGCGGTGTACGTACACCACAGCCTGCACCACAGGAAGATCGTGGATCTGGATACCCGCGCAGGCGTTTGGCGGCGACAGCAGCGCCAGAAGCGGAGACGGGGCGCGGATGGCAGTCGCCGCGACGGCGGAGAACTGGAGAGACCAGCACGGTGTACGGTGTAGTAGGAGCTTTTCGTTTGCACGCGGAGCCACCCACAGCTTATCCTTCGCTGCTTCTCTTCTCGCCTGTGCGCGACGTCCGCTTCGACAGGAGAGATCGGGCAGCCCTGTGCAAAGCCTTCGTTGACCGACGGAAGACGCGGAGGGATCTGCACCGCCAGAGGCAGCAGACTGGACACGCGGCGGAGACACCCAGGACAACACCGCGCGGGTCTCAGAGGCACCGCAGCAGGGACATCGCGCAGCATAGTTTTCAAAATTGTGTTGGGGAGAACTGCGGGCACGTCAGCACCACGGCATCACGGGTTGTTATCGCAGAAGGAGCTTCGGTGGCACACAGGTGCGGTCGTACAAATCCAGAGCAACGACCGTGTATCCCCAGCTTTAACAGTCATCCCAGTAAGGGACGAACTACCACATAGATGATTTGCCTTCGACATACAGCCGCAGCGCCAGTTCAGCAAAGGACAGGCGAGTGCACCGGAGCATCAGCAGCGTTCCCGGTTCCTGGAACCGCAACACGGTGGAGCTGTTTCTACATTAGGGGAAAGTGAAGGTGGCAACCTCAACGATAGTCTGCGACTAGGTATTCGTGTCTGTTTTCGAAGGAGAGAGCTTCGGTCAACAGAACCGCTTCCACCGGTGTCTGGAGCGTGTGGGAATCACGGCACGAGGGACACACCAGGGACAGCAGGGGCAGGGTGGGGCAGCCACGGCGTAACACGGCAGGACAGTCTGGAGAGCGGTAGCATTGAAGGGCTGCCTCACTTCCTTGTCTGCGGGAGCTGTCGCGCTTCCTCTTGCTGGAGTTACTTTACCCCACACCACTTCTTGAAAAGCACCAGACGCAGCAGGAACAGGGGCATCAGCAACAAATATTAGCAACTAGCAGCTAACGAAGCACAGACGGAAGCCAGCAGTTGTAACGGGGACAGAACAACAAGAGACCACCGCCTCGTTGACAATAGCAGCAGCAACAGAACTACGTGTGTCGGTCTCTGTGGCACCGTTCTGATCGTGTCCTCTGTGTTCACAGATTTGTTGTCTGTGGGCCGGGGTGAATAAGTGACAGCAGTGGCAATAACCAAGGCAACAGCGCCCCCAAAATCTTAACCGCGGCAAGAGCTGAACAGTGGACGCAGATCAGCCTTGGTGGCGACCGAACTGAATCGTTTTGAGGAAAGCAATCCCAGTCGTGTTCCAACAAGATGATGATGGACGGGAAACACCCGAAGGGCCCTGCTGTGGGGACCGCGGCACAAGAACCGCAACGGACGAAGCGCGCGGCGGAAGCGGAAGCAGATGCTGCAGTCAACGCACCCAAAGCAGAAGAACAGACAGCCCGCGACGGAGACAAAGCACAAACCCATGCAACAGCAGGGCAAGGCCGGGCGGAGCTTGGGGCAGAAACCCCTTTGACACTTCCTGCGCCATGCGCTACGGAGGGAGAAGTGGGGGCGGCTGATTCACCGTCAGCAGGAGCAGCAGGACCGCGCCGAGCAGGGAACCAAGAAGAAGCAGCACTAAATCAAGCGGTGGTAGCGCGGATCCAAGCGATAGGAATGGGGCGAGCAGGGACAGCAAACCAAGAGACCGTTGCACGGGGCCACGCAGCGGTGAAAACCGATGCTACTGCAGGGACGGAGCAACCAGCAGGAGGGACGCCAGACCACGCGGTAGTAGCAGGTGACGCAGCAGCAGGGCAGGGGGCAATAACAGGACAAGCAACGGCGGCAGGTGGAAATGGAATTGCCGTGCCTCAAGCAGCACGCGCAGCTGCAGCAGGAGAAGTAGTAGGGGGAGGAGGAGCAGCAGCAGCGGGCCAAGCAGAAGAGGAAGAATGGGCAGGAGCAGCGGGCAAAGCAGGGGGAGGAGGAGCAGGAACAGCGGACCAGGCAGGAGGAGGAGCAGAAGGAACGGGCGAAGCAGGAGGAGAGGAAGGGGCGGAGGGAACGGGCCAAACAGGAGGAGGAGGACCAGCAGGAACGGGACAAGCAGGAGGGGGAGAAGGAGCACCGGGAGCGGAACAAGCCGAAGGAGGAGGAACAGCAGGAGCGGGACAAGCAGGAGGAGGAGGAGGAGCAGCGACAGGGGGACAGACAGGGGGCGTAGGAGGAGGGGAAGGAGCAGCAGCAGCGGGAGGAGGAGAAACCGCAGCCGGACAACGAGGAGAGAACACGACTACTACTAGTCAAGCAGGTGGAGCAGGAGCACCAGCTGCTGGGCAGGGGGCAGCAGCAGCGGCGGGAGGCCACCCTGCAGGGGCCGCAGGTGAAGGACGCGACGGAGAAACAGCAGCAGCAACAGGGGGCACAGCAGCAGTAGGAGACGGGGCAGGGTCGGGGACGGACGAAGACCCGAGGAGGACCAACGTAGATAATATGTTGATTCATATGGCACTAACCGACGACGACAAGCTGGAAGGTCTACTAAAAAGGATGCTTCCCGATATTTTTCGCGAACTGCTGAGCTGCCCCACGTATCTCCTTCCTGCTGTGAGTACCAACACCCGCGCATTCTTGATGAGCTGCCGAGGGCCTGGTGGCGTGGACATTTGCTGTCGGTGATGCGCTGCGGGTGGTGCTGCCACTGTTGGTGAAGAAGCTTTTATTGACGATGAGGCGCGGGGGGGCGGATGCGCGGGTTTTTTTGCGGCTGCTGCTGCTGTCCTGCGTGTGTGGTGCGCCTTCTGCTGCTTTTCGAGCGGTGCTGCAGTCGGACGAGTTGTCTGCTTGCGGCTGCCTGTTGCAGGCGCAGGTGCTTCCGGCTGCTGCTTCTGCTCCCCGTTCTGCTGCCGGGGGTGCTGTCGTTGGTACACTGGTGGTGTTGCATTTTTTCCTTGGCCTCGTCCCCCCGCTGGAGCAGCTGCAGCTCCCCAGCTGCTTCGCGTGTCCGTACCTGTGTCGCAGCTCTGTGTCGGCTACCTGAACTGCTGCCATTTCAGGGGATGTTGCTGCTAGTTCTGCAGCTGGTGCGTCTAGTGCTGCTGCTGCATACTCTGCTGCGTATCCCGCGTCGTTGCTGCGGTTGCTCTGCAGGTAATGGAGTTGGTGAGCCATGCGCTGCAGCGTGTGCGAGGCACGTCCACCATGCAGCTGCCGCTGCCTCTGCTTGTAGAGACCTGGATTAATACAGAGAGGCAGGAGAAGCAACTCCGAGCCTTGGGACTCCTGCGCGACGTTCCGCTTTTCATCCCAAATTTTTTTGCGGCAGCAACCTCAGCAGCAGCAAGGGGAGGAGCGACGGGAGCGGCCACAGCGCTTGCGAGAGCGCCTGCAGCTGGAGCAGCAGCGGCAGAACCAAGAGGAGGAGCAGGAGGAGCTGGAGCGGAAGACGGAGCAGGAGGAGACGGAACAGGAGGAGACGGAGCAGGAGGAGACGGAGCAGAGGGAGCTGGAGGAGGAGGTGGCGGAGCAGGGGATGAAGCCGGAGGGCAACACGACGCGACAGGAGCAGCTTCGGCAGTTGCAGCAGCACCAGCTGCAGCAACTTTAGTAGGAGTTGCAGAACCCGGAGCAGCAGCAGTAGCCGGACGGGCAGGAGTAGAGGCAGCAGCGTTGGTGCCATTGCTGCGAAACGCACGGGTAGCCACACCACCGAGAGAAACAGGAACAAAAGCAGGAGGCGCGGGAGGAGGTGGTGCGTCAGCAGCAGGCACCGGCACGGCAGCAGGAGCGGGAGGAGCGCGAGGGATAAGAGCCATAGGACCAGCAGCGGTGGTAGCAGGCGTGGCGAATGTAGGCAGGAATCTGAGCTTGCTGCGTCAAGTGCTGATGGTGTGGTTGCCGCTGGGAGTGGAAAGGGCGTCAGCGACGGACCGTCTGCGGGCGGGAGAGGTGCTTCTTAGGAATTTCGACGTGTTTCCTCTATCATCCTATGCTGCCGCATTTCTTATTATTATTCAGTGTGTCGCGAAGCCAGATTCTTTGGAGCTGCTGACCAAGGCGGAGGAGGCCTTGCCACGGAGCAGCAGCAGCAGCAGGAGCGGCTGTAACAGGTGCGGGGAGAGCGGCGACGGCAGCAGCAGGAGCAACAAGAGGGTGAGGGGCAAGGGTAGCAACAAGAGCCCCAGTTGCAGCAACACCAGGTTTGGCGGCAGGGGCAGGCGCAGCAGCAGCAGCGACACGAAGGAGAGCGGTGTTAGGGAGGAAAGCGCTACCAACAGCAGCGACAACAGCGGCAGTGGGACCGAGTCTACGAACGTGTATCTTCGCTTTGCTGAGGTGTTGTCTGGCCGCTGTAGCGACTCTTGGTGGAACTGCAAGACCAGCAGGATGAGCACGAACGGCGGCGGGAGCGGGAGCAGCGGGACCGGCGGGACGCGGTCGTCGACCTGCAGGGCCACCGTCGTCGGCGGTAGCCGCGGAACCAGCGGCAGCACAGGAGGAGGAGGAGCGAGGCCAGCAGCCGCACCTGCGACAACAGAAGGATTCTTGGGAATGCCGCGGGCGCTGCAGGCGTTTGTGCTGGCAGCTGTGGAATTCTTGCTGCTGCCTCCAAGCCTTCCTGCCCAGGTGGAACGGGATGCGGAGCATCGCGCGCAGGCAGCAGCAGCCCCACGACGTCCAACGGCGGAGCAGCTGACCACAGCGACGCTCGCAGCAACACGAAGAGCTAGCTACAGCGTCCCGGGCGTGCATCCGGAGGCTGCATTGACGTGGCTGCAGCGGGTGAAACTTTCAAGGGATGAGCTGCTGGACTTGCAGTGCAACTTCATTCGGTTTCTGCTGATGTTTGCCCAGTTTTCCCCTCGACGGCGGGATTTCGTGTATTGCCAGAAAATGCGGAGGTGGATCCCACCAACCGCCGGCAGCAACAGCAGCATCGGCAACGCGACGGGCAACAGCTTGGCAGTGCGCGACAGTGGAAACAGCAGCATACTTCCGATTCTTGCGCTGATTAACAACAGCAGCTCCGGCTCACCCGCGCGGACGGAAGGGAGCTGCACGCTGCTGCTGGCGCCGCTGCTCGTTGCCTCCTCACTGCCTTACGAAGATGTGTCAACAGCAGCGACACAGGCGATCCGACACGCAGGTATTGCGGGGGTGTCGTACGATCCCCTGCTGATTTACGTGCTGCTGTGGGTCACGTGTACGGACCCTCCGATGCCGCCTGCGCACTTCTTCCTGCAGCTGCAGCAGCAGTGGCTGCAGCACAAGGAACAGCAGGTGCAAGGGCAGTCGCAGCCAGGCGAGCGGCAGCAGCAGTCGCAGGGGAACCCAGCGGCGACACGGGTAGGAGTAGACAGGAATCAGGAGCAACAAATATGCTCAGCAGCGCCAGGAGGCGGAGCAGCAGCAGTAGCAGAAGAGGCACCATTGTCCTGGCAGCAGGCCATCGCAGCACTTGAAGCAGCTGGCATCTGCACACAGTGGGTGGGCCGTCGCACACACAAATCGCTGCTGCCGATCCGGCTTCATATATCGCTGCTGCATCACCTGATTACTCGGAAGGAAACCGCGGCGCAGCCTTTCTGGCTGGTCATTCTTTCCCTCACCACGAGCATGCTGCTGCCGCGTCCACACCCAAGCAGTGCGCCGCTCCCAGAAGCAGCAGGACACGCGCTACTGGGAACATCCCCAGAAGGTGAGTGTCCGTTCGCGCTTCTTGAGGGAGCACTTCTTGCTGCTGGTGTGTCTGTCGCTTTTGCTGCATTGCGACCTGTGTTGGGCCGCGTGCAGCTAGCCGACTGCGGCTCCACATGGCAGTGCAGCTGCTGCTGTTGGTATACGAGGGCAGTTCTGCTGTTGCTGCTGTGAAAGTCCCCTCTACAGTCCTCGTGGGGGGCAGCACGTTGAGATCGTCTGTATGGTGATGGATACAGAGGCCGCTGCTGCTTTTCTTTGTGCGTAGTTCTGTGGCTGATTTTCTGTCCAAATGTGGCTGCCGCTCCGCGGCCCCTGCTCCTACTCTATTACTTGTTCGCTTGAGAGCATGCCTGCACGTGCTGCACCGATGACGTATGCAGTGCTATACCTTTCCTGCTGCTGGTGCTGCTTCATTCCTGTTGCGACGAAACGCTCGGCCGCTGCTGGCGATGCTCTGTGCGTCGGAGGGTCGGAAAGAGTTGCTGCTGCTGCTGCGATGGTACATATTACTGCTGCTTGTCTTTTGCTGTTGCTGTTGGTGCTGCAGCAGCTGCGTTGTGTTCTTGGACACCGCTTTGTGGGGCGGCGGCTTCTTGCGAGAACATCCTTCGATTGGTGCTGCTGCTGCTGCGTCTCTCGTCGCTGTTTCTCGCGGTGACTGTCTCCAACCGGTGCTTTGGCGAGGTGCCACAGCTACGACTGTGTGTGTTTGCTGCTGCAATTTCTGCGTGATGTGTGGGGCTGCTTTGAGTGCTGGTGGTGTTGCTCCATGTCACACACAGAGACGGAGGAGGAGGCGGCGAGAGCAGAGGCAGCAGCGGAGCCAGTGACAGCGCATCGGGGAGTGAAGACGAAAATGCTGCAGGTGCTGCTGTGGTGTGTGCAGCAGCAGCAGTGGTTCGCTGCTGACGCAGAAACACCTGAGGCAGCGCAGCAGCAGCAGCAAGGGCTCAGCAAGAGCGTCCCAGTTCTGACGCCAACAGCAGAGATACGCGCGTGTACGGTGTTGGAGGAGCTGCAGCAGCTGATTGTCTATTACGTGCGCATGCTGCAGCAACACTACGACCGACAGCGGGAGGCGGTGCAGCAGCGGCGGAAGGCCGGCCCAGTGCAGATTGCTGCTGCTCTGCAGATGCTTGCAGGGGTGCCAGTAGCCAACGTGCAGTATGCGGCAGCCGCTGTTGCTGCACCCGTAGCGGCAGCTGCCGTGGCTGGCGGGACTCCCGTCTTCCGCCATTCGCCGGTACAGAGCGAGGCTGCAGCAGCAGCAGAAGCAGAAGCACACGAGCGAGAGGAACTGCTGCTCGAGACACTCGCTGTGACTGCTGCTGCCTTGCGAGGGTGTCCAGCGGGCATCTCCCAGTACGCACTGGCAGGCCGTTGCGCTGCTGCCACTGCTGCTGCTGCTGCTGCTGCCACTGCTGCTGCTGCTGCTGCGCCAGGACGTCCCCCTGTTGCCGCGAGCAGCTGGAGGGGGGGGTGCGGTGACCTTCGGCCCTGCGGGGGCCCCAGCCCCTGCGGCGGCCCCAGCCTCTGCGGCGACAAGCGGCTCCGGCTGGGCGGGGGCCCCCGCTTCTGGGGGAGCGCCACGCTCTGCGGCGACCTCCGGAGCTGCGGCGGCGTCCGGGTCTGCGGCGGCGTCCGGGTCTGCGGCGGCGTCCGGAGCTGCGGCGGCCTCCGGAGCTGCGGCGGCGTCCGGAGCTGCGGCGACGTCCGGGTCTGCGGCGACGTCGGGCTCTACGGCGGCATTCGGCTCTGGTGCCTCATCAGCTTCAGGAATAAGGCCGCCCGCTGATGAGGCGGCGGGTGCTTCTGATGGTGCGGCGGATGCAGTTTCTGGTGGCGCTTCTGCGGAGGGGCATGGTGCCGCGCGTGCTGCCGCTGCCGGCGGGGCGAGAGAGGGATTGCCTGTGTCTTTTCCCGCAGAGCTTGCTGGTGCAGCTGCAGGCCTCATAGGGGAGCCGGCGCCACGCCGGCGTACTGTGGTCGAGGCGGTTGTTGAGTCGATGCACCGCTCGGGAAGATTCCCGTTCTGTTTTTCGGGAACGGCAATCAGAGGTGCTGTGCCCCTACATACCGCCGTCCTCGATTTGATGGAAGCGTTGCTGGCAGCAGTAGCGGATTGCTGCTGCAGCGAGAACACGTGGGGCCCGAGCTGCAGCAGCTGGTGCACCCTGCGGCCGCTGCAGCAGCAGCCGTGGCGACTCCAGGCGTCGACGGAAGGACGGAGACAACCCGCTGGTGGTGTCCCGCTGCCGAAGGTGGTGCCGGCCATTGTTCATGCATTGCAGAGCTGCGCGGACTGGCTGGGCAAACGTCGGGAAGCATCGACGGCGTTCCTGCGCATGCAGCATCGCTACACACTGCTGCCTCTTACCGCGCTGCAGCAGCAGCTGCAGCTGAGACGCAGCCGCGGCCTCGAGAATGAGCTGCAGCAGCACCTGCCGCCGAGTGTGCGCTGCCTCGTGCAGGCGCTTGCAGAGCAACACCGGAATGGCGGCGAGCCGTTGCTGTCTCGCCAGCAGCAACTCCGTGGCGCGCCGCACCAGCCGCAGAGGCGACTGCAGCGGGGGTGGGCAAACGGGCAATACCAGCAGCAACGTGGAACAGCAGAGGTGCGACACGCAGGGAGGGCGGGGCAAGAAGAGGCAGCAGCAGCTGAGGAGGCGAGGGAGGCGAGACTCGTTTGGGAGCTGCAGCAGCAGCTGTGGCAGCGCGAGCTTCTCAGGCGTGAAGGAAAAGAGCTGCAGCAGCGGGCTTTGCACCTGCTGGACCACACGTTCTTGTACGCGTGTCCCGACGCCACAGAGATATTCAGCTCGAAGAACGACGTTGATCCGGAGGAAAGTGCTAACGGCGACACCTGCCTGGTGCGGCAAAGCGCGATCATTTATGCCGTGCAGCAGCAAATCATGCGATGTGCGACGCTGGTCTTCGCTCCCACGCATCCTGCTCGCAGGTAAGCAGCTGTCTTTCCTGCTCGGGTGCTGCTGCTGTTGTTCTGGCAAGGTCCCTGCGCTCAACACAGAGAGCCTCCAGAATATGCTCGGCGGATGGGTAGCCGCAACCCAGCTGGTCCTGCCACGGTGATACGGGCTGCTGTGTCTGCTGCTGTGTGGCCTGCTGCTGCGGCGGCGGTGGCGTGGTGCCAGCGCGGCTGCTGCTTCTTTATGAGGGGTGCTGCGGCTGCAGCAGCTGCTGCCAGGGAGGAGCCGCTGGCGGGATCGGTCTTCTAAGGGTTTACTGTGTTGTGCGCGGCCGCTGCTGCCTCACGCTGTGTGGTTGTCTTCGCTGCTGTCGCGTACGGGCAGAAGTCCAGCGCGGGGCCCGCTTCTGCGGCAGCAGCTCCTCCGCGACCTGCGACCTTTCCGCCGCTGCTGCTGCTGCCGCATGTCTCATTCCGAGCGTCCCCTCTGTATCCGTTGCTGCGTTTGCGTGCTTGTGGCCGTCTCCCCGCTGACTCAGCAGTGCCTCTGTCTCCAGATTCCAATTTCTCCACGTGCGTGTGTTTGCCTCCTGCTGCCGCTTTCTTTGTCACGATGCTTCTCGTCGTAGAGAGTCTCGCCGCGCTTTGTCAGTTTCTTCTCTTCAGCTCCGTCTCTTTTTTTCGTTCCGTCTATCTGTTTGCGTCACGCGCGTGTTGCTTCTCCCCGCTCGGTCAACAGATGATACTGCAACCATCGGTCGGCTCCAACGCGACGACCGGAGAGATGCTGCTTCCTCTCGCTACAAGGAAGGACTTACGCGCTGCGTCGTGCTGGGCGCGTATATCTGGTGCTCTTGCGTAAGTGGTGCCTCTGCGCCCGTGCTTGGGTGTGGGCAGAGCCCGACCGAAGGTTTGTGTATGTGTTTGTCGCCTGTTGCTTTCGACGTGTTCTGTCTTGGGCTATAAATATGCGGGGGGTGTGTGTTTTCATCTCTCTTTAAGTCCGCCTCCGGTGTACGTGTGTGTGTGTGTGTCTGTCTCTGTGAACGTATAAATATACGTGTGTCTCTGTGTATCTGCTGTGTGCTGTTTCCATCTCTGTGTAAGTCCACCTCCGGTATATGTGTGTGTGTGTGTCTGTCTCTGTGTACGCATAAATATATGTGTCTCTGTGTGTCTGCATCCGTGTCTCCGTCCGTCTCTGTGTCTGTGGCTTTCTGTCTCTCTTTGTCCCTCTCTCCCTCCACATACGTACATCGTATACTTGCGTGCGTGTGTGTGTGTGTCTCTCTCTCTCTATATATATACATCTATATATATATATGTACACGTAGGTGTGTGCAGGTGTGTATAGTAGTTTGTGTCCGTGTGTCTACATGTATGTGTGGATGTCTATGTATATTTTCCTGTAGTGCTGGCCCCACGAGTGATGTGTGAGAATGGACTCCTGTTGCAACGGGGTTACGTTTTTGCGCAGCTTTTACTATCTTATTTTTCAATCGTCGAAGGACCGAGAGACGCGAACGGTTGCAACTACCCTCCTTCAGCAACTCGACGCTGCTGCTGCAGCGTGTGTCGCTGCAGACGCTGCTGCTGCTGCCGCGGAAGCTGCGGCGGCTGCTGTCATCGATGCGGCGGGGACGGCCTGCGTGACCTCTGCTCTGGCTGCTGGTGCGCGGACGACTGCTGCTGTCGCAGCTGCTGTGCGTGCTGCTGCAGCAGTTGCAGCCGCCGAGACCCAGCAGCAGCAACAGCAGCAGAACTGTGGAGAGTTTTCTCGCGTGCTGCGCTTCAGCCTTCCTCGCCTGCTGCCGCTGCTGCTGCCTCCCTCTTCGTCAACGGTGCTGTATCCTGCCCTTCCGCAGATGCCACAGGAGACGCGCGAGCTCCTCGTAGGAGGCGAGCCGCGGCCGCCGCAGTGCGCTGCAGCAGCGGTAGCAAGAGCATTCAGACGCGGAGAAGCCGCAGCAGACGGGGCAAGGGACGCCAACGTCCAGGAGGGCGAACAGGGCTTGTGGGAAGCAGCCGAAGCCGCAGCAAGGGGAGAAATACCTGCCCTCGCGTTCTTGGCAGGTAGCCGTGAGTGGTTGCGCTGGAAAGCCGCACAGCAGCAGCAGCGGCAGCGCGTCGCTGGAGTAGTATATCCAGGAGGGGCGGCGGCAGGAGCCGCAGCAGGAGCAGAGGCAGCGTTAGCAGCAGCAGGAGCGACAGTGGCAGGGGGACCCCCACCAGGAACAACAGCACCATCACCACCGCCACCAGGCGTCATCGGCGGATCTTGGCCTGCAGGTGTCGCATCGTGGCAGGAAGGAACAGCAGTAACAGCAGCATCAAACGGGGCCACAGCAGGCGCAACACCAACGGGGGGAGCAGAGGAAGCAGGACAGAGGGCAGGAGCGCCATGGGAGAGGGGAACAGCGCCTGCGGCAGCAGCAGCAGCGCCGTGGGGAAGCGCAGCAGCAACAGCGACAGCAGCAGTTGCCGACGAGCCCCGAAGCATGAATACCCGACTGTTGCTGCCGTTTTGCGAGCGGCTGTTGACGCTCCTGCGCCAGCGAGGGCCGCAGCAGGTCGCGTTTGCCTGTGAGACGCGCGTGGCCAGTATCCTCAGGGGCGCCGACGAGAGCGAAAGCAGCAACGGTCCGAGAGATACCGCGGCGACGTCAACCTTGGTGACGGAGTGGCGGCTGATGGAGAGAGAAGGAGCAGCAGGCCCAGCACAGGAAGTGCGCGGCCTGGGAGGGGGGCGCCGGCGAGGAGCAGCAGCAGAGGTCGCGACGACGCCGTGCTGGGTGGAAGTGGGAGATCTGGCCGCTTTTATCGAGCTGCTTGAACCACTACTGCTGCACGAGCAGCATGTAGATCTGCTAGTTGGCGCGGACTGCGGCGGCTGCATGCCAGCGGAAACGACGTGGGGTGCTGCAGCCGCACGCGTTGTGTATTGCGAGGCTGTGAGAGAAGTGCTTGCATGCCTTAGCGACCACCAAGTGTTGTCGTTTCGTCTCGCCACTAGCGCCGCGCTCGCCGCAGCAGGCGAGGCAGAAATCCTAGGAGAAACAGAAGCACCTGAAGAAACGCGTGCAGCAGGAGGGGTGACCGCAGCAGTCGGACCTGCAGGCAGCCCCGGGGCAAGAGGAGGAGGATTGCGAGCAACAGCAGGAGGAGGTGCAGCAGCGGCAGCAGGGCTTGGACTCAGGTTGCAGGTGGGGCTAGACCCTGCGGTCGAGCAGGCGACAGCAACAGAAAAGTATTTCGGCTTGGTGGCGGCTTATGCGTTGCGCTGCGCGCGGCCGCCAAAGACAACGCACCTCTCCCTGCAGCCGTGGTGGCTGCAGCAGCGGCAGCAACAGCAGCTCGAGAGGGAAGTTTGCCAGCCAGAGGAGCTGCTGCAGCAGCTGTGTGCTGTGGGGTCCTGGTCAGCGGGTCCCGCGTTGCTGCTGTTGCTGATGGCGTTGCAGCTGCCCCAAGCCGAACAGCTGATTTTGTTCGCGGCGCCCATGGCATTCAGTCCCAACAGCTCTGCTGCAGCGACAACCGCGGCCCAAGGCCGAGAAGTAGCAAGGAAGAAGGTGGCCGACGCCATCAGCTTGTTCGGGCTGCTGTGCCAGAATTCTTGCCTGCTGCTGCCGCACCTGCTGCGACTGGAACAGCGGTGGCGAAGGAGAACGCGGCCAGAGCGGCAGCCGTCCCCCGAGCGCTGCTCCGTCCAGGCTGCGCCGCGGAACGGAGGGGCAAGATCGCAGCAGCAGCAGCAAGAGGAAGAACAGGAATGGCGACTTCCTGAGCGGCAGCAGACCAAGCAGGAACGTCCGGCGGGGATTTCGTGTCATCAGGAGCAAGAGCAGGGAGTTCCACTGCTGCGGCACATGGAGAGAGAGTCGGAGCGGGGGGTTCGACAGCAGCGTCGGCAGACCAGCTTCGTGCAGCAGCTGCTCGGGCGTTACACGAGTATTCTCGACGCCTGCACCGCAGCAGCCGCCGCCACAGCAACTACAAGTGATGGATCCGCAGCTGCTGCTGCCGGCGGTGCCCCTCCGTTCTTTCTTTCCTCGTGTTGCTCAGCCGCCGCTGCTTCTGCTGCTGCGACGTGGTGGTTTGTTGGCTTCAACAGGCCGCCATCGGTATGGAATTTGTTCGTCCGCGAGCCTCTCTGCTGCGCTCTCTCGCACGCGCGAGCAGCAGCAGCGGCAGCGGCGGCGGCAACGCGAGCACTAGGGCAGCCGGCGACGGAAGAAGCAAGAGCCCGAGAGGACGCGCTGACGGTTGCACGGTGCATTGAAGCAGGAGCAGCAGAAGCAGACGCCTGGACAGCAGCGTTAGAGAGGGCGTATGGAAGCAACGGCGAAGTTTTCGCAACGCTTGACGCAGGAGAAATTCTCGGCAGCTTCCTGGTCATAGGAGCCCACGTTGCGCTGCTGCCCGATATCGTGCTTTCATCTGCTGCTGCTGCCGACGCTGGGGGAAGCGCCGTCCCACATTGCGTTGCTGCTGCGTCCGCAGCTTCTCCGCGCGCTGCTGCCGCGGACCAGGTGGCTGCTGGTCCTTCGACGGCTGCTTCCCCTGCGACAGGTGCTGCACCAGATGCAGCCGTCCGTTCCCCTTCAGGACGACACACCCCGCTGGAGGCCGCTGCTGCTCCCGCCTCGGAGACGCAGTACGGGAATGGATACACACGCGACGATTTCTCTGCGGTCTGCTTCGCCGTGACGGCAGTGCTGGCGCAGGTTCTCTACTGGAGCAGCGTTTACTGCGACACCGAAAGCAGCGACGGCAACACGAGCGCGCGCATGCTCTTGTTGGCGGCACGGAGCCACAGGGTGACCATCAGCAGTACTAGGGAGCGAGGCAGCGGGGGCAGCGACCAGGCGGGGACCGCCGCCGCCAGCAGCCACGAGAGCAGCTCCAGCAACCAGGAAGGAGAAGAGGGCGCCAACAGCAGCAGCACTGCTGCAGGGAACGCAAGCGACACGGGAGGAGGGGTGAGCAGCCGGAGCAAGGGAGGGGAAGGAGAAGAGCAGCACGAAGTCCCACCGGTGCTCCCGCTGCTGCTCGGGCGCCAGCGGCAGCAAGAGGAGAGTCGCAAGATGCGGCTGTTCATGCGAAGAATTTCTCCTTGGCACGAAGAACTCCTTGCCGGGAGTCTTCAGGCTCTCGCTCAAATAATAAAGCAACACGGAGCAAGTCTCGTGGCCGCGGCGGTATTGCATGTTGCTGCCGTAAAGCGTGCGGCATCTGCTTCGAACAGCGCTTCAGCAGCAGCAGCTGCTGCCAACGAAGCCGCAGGGGACGCCGCCGTTGCTGCGACCCCCGCGGGCACTGCTCAACAAGAGGCTGCTCTCGCTCCCGCACTGCAGCAGCAGCAGCCATCGCACAATGGGCTCCAACACCGTCGGGATCGGCCGCAGCTCCAGCAGGAATTGGGAGAGCAGCCGCAGGTGCAGCAACTGACGCGGCATGTGCAAGCGCAGGAGGAGGACGCGCTGGAGCGTTTGGCAGTGGTGCTGCAGCACGTCGCTCAGCAAGGCCTAGCCGTGGTCCACGGCCTGCACTCCGCTGGTGCTGCCAATTCCTTAAGTACGGCTCTCCTCCTCCTTCCCTGCACCTGCGCTGCTGCTTCTCTCTGTGTGTGTAGCAGTGTGTGGTGCCCGTCTCAGTGCTTTTTTCAGCCTGCAGTCATCTCGGTTCTGTTCTCGAAATATATATATGTATGTACATGAAGAGTTCTGTGAACGGTTCAGTATACCCCGCTGCCTGATTGCGTATATACGCGGACACACACGGAAGGTCGAGGAGCTGCTGAGCAGCCGGGCGCGCTGCAGGGAAGTGATGAGTGCTGGACGAGTGCTGCCGTCGCCGCTGCATGGGGGACTGCTGCTGCTGTCGTATGCAGCCCACCTGCTGCATCGCTCGCGTGTACGACTGACTGTTACCGATGTACTGTTGCTCTGTGCCGCAGCTGCTGGTGCTGCTGGACGCTGCGGTGCTCCGTGGGTGACTGCGGAAGCTGCGGTTGGTGCTGGAGCCGCTCTTCGTGGTACCTCTGCGTGTGTCGGCTTCTCCTGCGAGTAGTTGCTCCTGCTCACTGTCTGCGGCTATTGGACTGTGCTGCTGCTTCTTGTGCTGGCAGCAACGCTTGTCGCAATGTCCTGATGCTGCTCCGGGTGCTCTTGCTGGTGGTGCTGCTGTGGCTTCTGCTGTCTCCTTTTTGCTGTTACGTTTGTGCTGCTGTTGCTGCTGTTGTTGTTGCTGTTGCGGGTGTTGCTGTTGCACTCGCTGCCGTGCCGCTCTTGCGCCTGCTGCTGTTGCACTAGCTGCCGTGCAGCTGTTGCGCCTGTGGTGGTGCTACTGCTGGTTTTGGGGAGAGTTGTTGCTTGTGTTGGGAAGGGAGCTACTGTCGCGGTGGCTGCTGTTTGCGACGTGGGGTTGGTGCTGTCGTTGCTGCTGCCGTTGCTGCACTGCAGGCACGTCTCAGCGAACGAGCTTGTCTATCGTCCAGTGGAGCTGGCTTTGTATGGCAGGCATTGCTGCCTGCTGCAGCGTGTCCCGCGGCC
The DNA here is from genome assembly GCA_000727475.1 of Sarcocystis neurona. Taxonomy (NCBI): domain Eukaryota; phylum Apicomplexa; class Conoidasida; order Eucoccidiorida; family Sarcocystidae; genus Sarcocystis; species Sarcocystis neurona. Next base: position 55,776 of record KL647334.1, read on the forward strand.
CCGCCCTTTGCTGCGTGGTTCGCGTCACCAACACCAGCAGCAGAAGCAGTGATGGCAGGAGGACCGTCGACAGCAGCGTCTCGGCACAAACCCGTTCGGGAAGCGCACAGGAGCCCTCTGCGGGCGAGCAGCGCGCAGTGGCAGCAGCCGAAGCCGCACCAGGAGCCGAGGAACGCAATGGAGGACGAACGCCGCGCACCTCGAAAACGGCAACAGCAGCACCAGGGAGAGCACGAGGAGACGCAGAAGCTGAGGCAGCGGCAGGAACAGCAGGAGTGGCGGAGGAACCAGCGGAAACGAGAGAAATTCCAGAGGCGGTAGTACTGGCAACAGCGCGCGTAGGAGCAGCAAGAGTAGCAACGGGGACAGGCAACGACGACACGGTACAAATCCTTGCGTGCAGCAGAGGTTTGCAACTAACTTTCCACTGCCTGAGCCATATGCTGCTGCAGCTGCCGGTCCGTACCGACGGCCTGCGTTGTCACCTTGCTTCTGCCTTCTGCTTGTTCTTCGACTCTGCGGCGGCAGGCGCGCGTCGTGTGCTGCTGCAGCAGCTGCTGCTGCATGCCTCCTATGAGGCCGAGGGATCCTCGACGGCTGGAAGAAGCAGCAGCAGCAGCGCGAGCGGCACCAGCAGCAGCGAGATGGGAGGGGGCGACAGCGGCAGCAGTCGGCTGAGCAACGACAACGCGGGCCGCACCAGCGGCAGCGACGAGGGGGACACTAGCAGCGGCAGCGTGGTCGCGGACAGGAGCAACAGTGCCAGCAATAGCACCGAGGCGGGCAGCAGTAGCGGTGGTCGCGGCATTGTGGGCGGCAGCAGCAGAGGCGACAGCAGCAGCGGCAGGGGTGGCAGAATGCGCATCAGCAAGGAGGAAGTGTACTCCTTGCTGGCGAGGAATATCGAATTTTCTCCGTGCGCAATGTCCTGCCGTGCCGCCGTCGTCACCCTGTGCACCCTGCTGCTGCGCTCTCCGCTGCATCCCGAGTTGCTCGAACTGCTACCTGCTGTGCAACGCTGCATGCTCCGCGCAGTCGTGATGCCTGACGTTCTGGTGGGTCTCTGCGGCTGGCGCGGGTTGTCGCGCGTCGGCTTTGTCGCTCTCGCTGCTGACATTGCCAACAGCAGGTCGCAGCGGCGGGTTTTGCCGGGCGTTCCCGAGCAGCAACAGCAGGGGAGGCGGCTGCAGAGGCGCGGAGAGGCGGGGCAGGGGGGGGTGGCGTTGGCGCCAAGAGCAGCTGCCGAAGGAAGAGAAGCAACAGATGACAGTGCAGGAGAAGGAGAAGGGAGATGGCCCCATTTTGAGCGGCTGCAACGGGAGCTGCTGGAGGGATTGACGGCACAGGCTGTGAGGGTGGGACTGGGAAGAGAGCTGCATGCGGCGTCGGCTGAAGCAGCGCGGCGACAGCAGCAACGAGGCAGCAGCACACCCAGGCGGTTCCACACGGCAGCAGCGGGAGACGCCGCAGGAGGAGGCTGCGGAGGCGAAGCTGCGGCCCTGGACGAGGATGGACGCACAGCAGTTGATCCCTCGTTGACGGTAACAGTAGATGCGGCGGCAGCGTCGAACCGCCTGCAGCTGCTGCTGGAGCTTGTTGCTGTCGCCAAGCAAACGGAGGAGCCGGGCCCGCTGCTGCTTGTCCTTCTCGATCAGCAAGTTTCGTTTTTCTCGAAGCTGCTACTGCCGGGAGGAATGGACCTGACCCCTGCGTTCACGCGGCTGGCTGATCAAATCTCTGACGTTGCCGTAATGACCAGCAGCCCCTGCCCACCCAGCAGCAGCAGCCGCAGCGGAGTGGAGCACGAGGAGGAGGAGGAGAGCAGCGGCGGTCCTGGCAGCAGCGGGGGGGCAGAGATCAGCAGCAGCGGGCTGGGGAGCGCCCCCGCCGCCGAGTGCAGGAGGACCAGGGAGGATCGAAGGGAAAGAAGAGTCGAAAGGAGCAACGAGGGGTGCGTAGTCGGTAGGCACGGTCAGTGCGTGTCAGCGGCTGCTCTGGGCCGCAGGTGCAGCGCTGCAGGAGTTTCCTCAGAGACGCGAGCAGCACGGCCCCGGCGCCGAGGAGCAGCGGCAGTTGAGGCAGCAGCAATCGCGGCAGCGCAGGCCGCAGCGGCTGCGAGCATGTCTAGCAGCACGACGCAAAAAACGGCAGAAGCAGCAGCAGCCCGCAGCCTGCTCTGGCTGGGCAGCTTCTCGGCCCCACAGACTCAGTACGACATGTGCGTCTACCTGTACCACCGTTCTTCGCTGCTGCGGGAAACTGTCGAATCACTCGTGGAGAGTGTCTACGGTTTCTCTTCCATCGCCGAGCTGCTGGAACCGCTGCAGCATCAGAAGCCACCGCGGTCGTGGGCTGTGCCCATCCCCGAGCTGCAGGACGAGCAGCAACAGCGAGCCAGGGAAGGAAAGCGGCAGCAAGGAAGGAATCAGGAGGAAGAGGGGGGGCAGCAGCGTGAGCGCCAGCTGGAGGAGGAGCAGAGACGGGACGACGAGGCACAGCTACAGCGGGAGGCTCTTACGAGGCGGAGCGGACTACTGCAGCAGTGGGAGAAGGAAGAGCTGCGCAGTTTGCACTGGAGAGGCCTCACGCGCGCATTTCTCAACGCGCTGAAGTCGGACGCGGCACCGAAGAGAGAAGCTGCATGCGTCGGCGCTTCACTCCTCTACAAGCGTAGGACAAAACGAAATCTATATACCTCATTTGCCGTACTGCTACTAATGCTTCGCGTCGTTGCAGCTGCTTTGCAGTGCTCCTGCTGCTGCTTCGCAGTGCTCCTGCTGCTGGGTGCTGCTGCTGCTGAGCTTGTGCTGCTGCTGCTGCTGCTTGTGCTGCTGCTGCTGCTTGTGCTACTGCTCCTGCTGCCTGGTGCTGCTACTGCTGCTGCTTGTGCTGCTGCTGCTGCTGCTGGTGCTTGTGCTGCTGCTTGTGCTGGTGCTTGTGCTGCTGCTGTTACCCGTCCGATCCGAAGTGTCCGCGCTGCTGCGTTTGTGACGGCGCTGCTGTTGTGGTGTTGCTGCTTCCGACGTGGGGGTTGCTCACGCGTTGCTCCGTAGTGCGGTCTCGTGCTGCTGGAGGCGACACAGCTTCCGTTGATGCGGCTGTCTCGTGCGGCTGCTGGTCTTCCTGCATTGCTGCCGTTCTCCTGCAGACATCCGCCGTTGCCCGGCTGCTCCTGTGCTGCTGCAGCGCGAGTGCTCTCTGTTCCTCCTTCTGCCAAGATAAAATTCTGTCTGTCTGTCTCTCCTGTCTCCGTCTCCCCGCACGTGCTAGATGTTCGTGTTTCGCATTGAAGTGTATATATACTGCATAAACGCGGTCGTGTATATGACTGAGTATTTGATTCGTGTCTGTGCAGGTGTGTCTCTCCCAATTCGTATGTATGTGGGAGGGGGGTCTGTCGCCTTCTTTTTTGTGTCTCGGCGTGTGTGGTCTTGCTGCTTGTGTTGCTGAGCTGCTGCGGCGTGTGGGATGGGGGTCATGTGCTGCTGCCCTTATGGTCCTTTGCTGCTGCTGCTGTTGCTGCTGCACAGAGGTTCGCGGCTGGCAGGAGGTCGAAGCGCTTGTCGAACCGATCATTAGGACCTGCGTCGCCTGCATGAAGGATTTGGCGGAGGAGGTTCGGACAGCTGCATGCGTGCGGCTGGGGCCGTCCATCAAGGCAATGGCCGTCGTTGTATGTACGCCGGAGTTGCAGCAGCGCTACTTGGACGAGCATCGGCTACTGCTATTGCAGCAGCAGCGCTGCAGGGGAACTGCCGAAAGCATTGCAGCCGTGTCGGAATTGAAGCAGCTGCGACAGACGGGGGTGGACAAGGCGCGTGACGCGCTGGCGACGCTCGTGCCGTTGCTGCAGGAGCTCTGTGACATCAACAGCGCTAAAGACTCGGTACACAACAGAAGCGAACAGCAGCTGCAATCAGCACTGGGGTGCTGCTTCGTTGCCTGCTGCGTTCCACGGGGTGGCGGAGGGCCCTGCGCTTGTTGCTGCGGAACTCTGCTCCTCTGTGCGGCCGCCCGCCTGCTGCTGCGCTGCCTGCTGCCGGGGGCGTCTTGCTCTGTTGCTGCACCAACAGTAGCGCTTTCTTCGACTGCACCTCGCTGCAGCTACCCCGCTGCTGCTGCTGGGGACAGTATTGCTGCGGCTGCTGGGGACGGTTTTGTTGCTCTACCGGCTGCTGCTGTTCATGGCTGCGGCTCCAGTCGTCGAAGCTGCTCTCTGAGCTGCTTCCGCCGCGAGCACGGTTGCCCCTGCTGCAGTAACACCGACTGCTTTTGGCGTCTGTTGCTGTTGCTGGTGATCTGCTGCTGCTGCTGCAGCTCCTGTCGGCGGTGCACCAAGCGTGCAGGGCTGGTGGAAGCGAGGTATCTGGGAAGTCTGTTCGCTTCTTCCAATGCCGTGGTCCGCGCTGCGCCATTCACACATGGTTGCCGCTTTGCTGGTCCTGCCTCTTACGGGATTGCTGTTGGTACTGCTGCGCTGCTGTACACATTTCCGTGTGTTCGGGTGCTGCTGTTGCTGCTTCTCGGTGCTGATGCAGCTGCTTCGTCGTCGCGGGGATGCGTCTTTCTTGATGCTGCTATTCCTCGGGGGTCTTCCTGCTGCTGCTGCTGCTGCGTGCCGCTGCCGGTGGTGGTGGTTCGTCCCCAGCGGTGTCTGCGCTGGAACTGCTGCGGGACTGCCGATGTATCTCTCTGTTGCTGCTGCTGCTGCTGTTGCTGCATGGACAGCTACCTGCATTGCTACTGCTTTTTTTCTTGCGTTCATGCAGCTGCGGGACTTTCTGCTCGATACGCTGCAAGGATGCCTGCGGGCTGCCAAGTCAGCAGCCGAAAACTGCCTCCCTGTTGCGGTGCCGTTTCTTATCGACGCTGCTGCTGCGTTCGAGCCAGAAGAGTGGACACGCATGCAGCTGCACACCTCCGGTGCTGCCGGCATTGCTGCTGCCTTCGAGGAAGCTCGCGTAGAGAAGAGTCTGCAGACAACGCCTACGGCGTGCCTTCTAAGAGACGTGGTAAGCAGCTTACTCTCCTCATGGCCTGCTGCTGCCGATGCGGCGCCGGTGCTCCTGCTGCTGTTGCTGCCCGTATGGTACGCGCCACACTACTGCTGCGACCGCTGCGTGCGGGCGCGCAGCTGCGGTCGTTGGGGCCCTCCGCGTGTATGCTGCGCTCCTGCTGTCGCTGCCGTCCCTGCTGCTGCTGCTTCTGATGCTGCCACTCTTGCTGTTGCTGCCGCCGCTGCTGCAGCTGCTGTTGGTGCTGCTGCCGCTGCTGCTGCCGATGCTGGTGCCGGTGCTGCGTTGCTTGTGGGATAGTGTAGCTGTTCCTATCCGTTGTGGGTGTGCTGCTGGTGCTGTTGCCCCTGGTCATGCTGGCGCCGCTTTTGCATTCGGGGGGGCTGCTGCTGCTGCTTCTCGTCGAGCACCTGCCAACATGGGTGTACGGCTTAGTCATATATATATGTATATATTATAATGTGGTGACGGCTGTATCAGGCTGGACGGCGAATCTCGTCTGTGTCGCCTACGTGGTAGGCGTTTGCGCGTGCCGCCCCGCTCATCGTCCTGATGAGGGGGCGCAGTGTTTGTAGGGAATTTCTGCTGCTGCTGCACTATATATGAAGGCGAATAGAACCTCTAGTGCCCGGGCTTGGTGGGGCCTTCTGCGGGGCGCCGCTGCTGGTCGCTTGATCATCGCGCCGGAGGCTGCTGCTCCGCGTATACTGCTCCTGTTTACGACTGATACTGCTTTTGCTGCTACTGTTCCCCACCAGCTGCTGCTGACACCAACGCTGCCACACCGCGGCATCTGCTGCAATTTCTGGGGGTGCTCCTCCTGCTGCTACTCGCTTGCTGCCGTGCTGCTGCTGCTGCTCCTCCTCCTGTGCTCGGTTGCTGTGTCGCCCCACTGCTGCTGCTCGGCTGCTGTGCTGGTGCTGCTGCCGCTCCTCAGGTGCTGTCCTGCTTGTGCGTGCATGACATTCCTGCTCCACTTCGCAGCCGTCGCGCGGCTGCAGCTGCCGCCTGATGTGGTGGTATGACTGCAGCGTCCTCGCTGCGCATCGTGGTACGGTGCTCTCAAGGTGTTTTTATGTCGTTGTTCTACTTTGGTGCTGCTCTACTGTTGTGTTGCTGCTGTTTTGCTGTGCGGCTGCGTTTTGTTGCTGCTGTTGTACGCATGCAGGCTCCGTATGTAAGCCCGAAGGCGTTCGCAGCGCTGGTGCCGACGTTGCTGCTGAAGTTGCGAAGCAGCGTCGGATCGACAAGTCGCTGTGCAGCAGCGCAGCTGATTACATGGACGGTGTCCTGCCATCCGCATCCACCCCCGCCCAGCAGCACCGGGGGCAGAAGGAGGGGTAGCAGCAGCAACCAGTGCGTTGAAGGGTGGATACCAGGCGAGCCTTACGTCGTTTCTGCTGCTGATGCGCGACGCCTGGCGAGGGGCCTCACGCGTGCCCTCCGCGATGTTTCTGCTGCAGTTCGAAAGGCCGCGGCGCCCGCCCTCGCGTGCATTAGCAGATATCTTACCGATCACCAGCTCGCAGAGGTAGGCTACGGCAGCAGCGAGGCGTTCAGCAGCAGGAGCAGCAGAAAGAGGAATAGCAGAACCAGGAGTTGGAGTGGTCGTCGTCGTAGTAGGATGAGCAGCAGCAGCAGCAACCACAGGAGCCGTGTATAGAAGGAGCAGCAGTAGCAAAGCAGAAAAGCAGCTGCAGGAGTCCGTATTGACGTCGTCGCGGTACGAGAGCTACAGCAGCAGGAGCAGTTGGTGGGGCTGGTAGGAGGAGCAGCAGCAGCGTAGTAGCAGTAGTGAAAGCAGCAGCAAGACAGTAGGAGGAGCAGCAGCAGGAGGGAAAAAGACGGGACGGGCAGGTGGTGAAAAAGCAGCTGTCGAAGCAGCGGCTAGTGGAGAGGTAGCAGCAGAAGCAGCATTGTAGGAGCGAGAGCAGCTGCAGGACTGGTGAGTGTTGCAGTAGCGACGTGACATGTGACAGCACAAGATGAACAGCAGCAGCAGCAGCGACAGCAGCCACAGCAGCAGTTAAATCGGAAGCGTGCGAGCGCAGAGCTGCTGCAAGGTGAGCAGCAGGCGAGCAGCACCAGCAAAAGGAGCAGAGTTCACGTGCCGCAGCAGCAGGAGCAGCAGAAATCAGCAACAGGGTGGAAGGCGAGGCTTCGCTGCGAGGCTGCATCACGGTGGTTCGACGCGGCTCCATCGCGTAACTCACTGGTTGCGGCACGCTTGCACATGCGTAGAAATATATGTATATATATATGCACACATAGAGAGAAACGTTGAGAAGGACTGCGCAGTGTGCTGTGGGCCGATCTGGGTAGTGTACCTCTGCGTTCTGTGTGTCTGTAATGTTGCTGACTGGCGGCCGTAGGAAAAAGTGTGAGAGCCGTTAGGATGGTACCACTGCCGAAACAGACGCAGAGAAATGTGCGCGTGACTGCGTGTGCATCCGTATGTGCCGTAGAGGCGGGTTCGTAGGGGAGTGTCTTAGCATGGTTTGCAGAGAAGCGTAGTAGGATTCTGCAGAGTGGCATGGTGGTTGCTCTTGCTGCTGCTGGTGCCTTTGTCCGTGCTGTGACGTTTGTGCTGTTGCTCGATGGGGGCGCTGCTGCATGTGGGTATCGGTGCGTTTGTTGGTACCTGGGGACTGCTGTGCTGCTGCTGCTGCCCCTCGTCGTCGTCCTCCTGGGCTCCTGTGCTAATGGCGTGGTGGTGGTGCTGCTGCTGCTGCGTGCGGCCTGCAGGTGGTGCTGCAGCAGCTGCTGTCGCGGGACAGTGGGGCGCGAGAGATGCAAGGAGCACCAGCAGAAGACGCAGCGGCAAGTGCTGCAGCAGAGAACGTGGCGACGGGACAAGCGCTGTTCGAAGTTCTCAAGTAAGCGAGGTGTCTCCCGTGGGGAGTAGAAGCAGCACCATCCCTGTACGTCCGCGCAGTAGCGAGGGGACAGCAGCTGCTGCAGAAGCACCCACAACTTGGCTGCATTTGGGACAGAAATGCAGCAGCAGCAGCAGCCGAGCAGCGAGAGAGCCGCAGCGCGGCTTTCCAGCGGCAGCGTGCACAAACAGAGCAACAACAGCAGAGGTTAGCAGCAGCAGCAACAGCAGCAGCAAAGTAGCTGCACGAAGAAAACACTGCAGCGCCGTAGCAGGATGACCGTAGCAGTGGCGCGGTGTCGACGTCTGTGCGAGGAGCCGCAACAGCAGCACCAGCATAGCAACGAGCAGCAGCAGCAGCATCAAAGCAGCAACAGTGCGAGCAGCAACAGCAGCAACGTATAGCAGCGCCTAGAGTCGCACCCGTATCATTGGCTACAGCGCGAGTGAGATGGAACTCGTGTAGGGGTTGCGTTACCAGTTGCTGCCGCCCGTGGAATTTTTGCGAGGGCCCGGAAGTGTGTGTCGCCCACAGCGCTTCTTGACGGTGGGGGTGTGTAGCGCCCGCAGCAGCAGCGGCAGCAGCAGGAATGCTCACGCAGTTGCATGCATCGGTCGGAAGACGGTTCGCAGATACCTGTTTCTTTTTTGTGCTGCCGTGGCCTGGTGTTGCGCACGATTTTCCTCTTCCGGAGAGTCTGTTGTTTTCTTTGCTGCTGCTTGTTGCCGGCTTGCTGGTGTGGCGGCTGCTGACGGTGCAGCCTGACGACGGACTTTTCGCGGTCGCTGCTGTGGCGGAGCTGCGCTGCTGCTGCGGATGAAGACGTTTGACGTTTTCCTTGCGTCCTATTCTCCGCGACGTCTGCTGGTTTGCTGCAGTCGTTGGTGGTGGGGCCGCGGGAGTGGTGCTGGCGCTGCTGCTACGTTGTGTTGGTGCTTCGGTCCCGTCACTGCTGTGCTGCGGTTGCGTTGTATCAGTGCCCCTGCTGCTGCCGCGCGACAGCTGGTGTTGCTGCTTTTTCTGCCACCGGGGCTGCTGTCACTGCTCCTGCTGCGGGGTGGCTCCCGACTGCTGTGCAGGCGATGCGGGAACCGTCTGCAAGGGTGGCAACTGCAGCAGGAGATAGCGGCGCGTAGCTTCTTCCTGCTGCACGCGTCTCCGCCTGAGCGGGAGGTCTGGCAGCAGGTGTGGGAGGAGGGGGTGGCAGTGGCCGGCACTACGACAGCAGTCCACCGCTATCTCGTAGGCATCACGCGGCATCTTCGGCAGCAGCTGCAGTCGCAGCAGCGGTCGGAGAGAATTGTTGCTGCTGCTGCAGTGCAGGAGCTTGTTGCTAGACTGCTTCCGTTCTGGACACAGCCGCAGCAGGAAGCTGATGCCAACGCAGAGGCAGCAGCGGACGAAAACGTTGCTGTTTGCACCAGGTATGTACACCCCCTGCTGCTTCACGTCGCTCACCTCTGTGGCTGCATGACGCTTGCGCGCGTCTTGCCGTCCGCTTCGCGTCCTGCGGTCTCGGTGAATCGCTGCGCTGTTGCTGTGCCTCCTGACCGCTACCCGCCTTGCCTCTTTGTTGCCGGCTACGCAGCTTTGTGCCTCTCTCACGTTGCTGTTGCTGCAGTGCTGCTGCTGCTGCTTGGCCTCACGTTTGCTACCACTGCATCCTACTGCTGCTGCGGCTTCTGTTCATCCCCACAACTGCTCGCCATTCGCTCCTGCTGGTCGCTTCTGCTACTCCTGGCTTCTGCTGCTGCCTTCCGCTGCTCCGCTCTCCATGACGCAGTCGTGCACATTTTCAACTCGTGCTGCGAGTCCTCTGCTGCTTCCGCCTGATGGAGCTCTGCTTCGGGACTGGCGCACGTCTGCTGCTTTTCTCCTGCTGCTCTCACTCTCTTCCGTTGCTGCCGGTGCTGTGTTTCAGTGGTGCTGTGTCTCAGCTGCTGCTCACGCCGTGCTGCTGCCACGTCTGCCGCTGCGCGGTGCTAGAGCTGCTGTCCCTGATCAGCTGCTCCTGTTGCCACTACGCGTACATCTTCCTGCTGCGTCTCTCCCGCCCTGCGGCTGGGCTCGCCGCTGCTGCTCCTCGTTTCGCGCTGCTGCGCTGCCTGGGAGCTGCTCTGCCCGAGTGCTGCTGCTGCCGGTGCTGGCGGCGTGCGCTGGCGCTGCTGCTCTTGCTGGCCTCGACTGCTGCAGCCTGTCGATTATCATGATTATCTTTATTATATTCACTCTCCACTGTTGCTGCAGCAACCGCTGCGCGGGACTGGATGCTGCTGCTGCTGCCGCATGTGGTGTGCCTGTTGGTGCAACTGAGTCATCTCTCCGTCTGCGTGTTCATGGAGAAACCCGCAACGTCTCTGTTTTGCTGCTGCTGTCGCTGGAGTCGCTGCGGGGTGACCACGCCTGCCAAAGTGGTCCGCCACTCGCGGCAGGTGCTTCTACTGCAGCTCCTGTGGTTGCTGCCGCCGTCTTTGCTGCCGCCGATGCTGCCGCTGTTGCCGGCGCTGTTGCTGCTGCTAGGATCCGTGCTGCTGTTGCCTCTGCCGGTGCTGGTGCTTCTGCTGCCGTTACTCCTGTTTCTGCTACTGCGGGGACTCTTTCCGCTGTTGCATGGGGTGCTGCTGAACTCAGTCCATTGCCATGGCTGCTGTTCTCGGCGGTTCCGTCGTCCTCGTCTCGGTTCGCTATATCCAGAACCGCGTGGTGGTGGGGTGCTGCGGCGGTTTCTACTTCTTGCTGCTGTTGCTGCAGGGAGTCGTTAACGTGGGAAGAAGCAGCAGGACTGGGAGGATTGCATGCGTCGCTTCTCGAAGTGCTGCTGTCAAGCAGAGCCTTCGATGGTGTCGCGGCGCTGTGTAATGCTCTGCTGAGTCTTACCGCCTTGCTGCTGACCTGCTGCACTGCTCGTGCGGCGCCTGCTGCTGCCTTCCTGCAGCCAGGGCAAGAGCAGCACCACGGGCAGCAGCAGGAGCAGGAGACAGGCGGGGACACAAGAGCGGCCTCAGTCGCCTCGGTGGAGGGAGGTGGATCGGCAGCAGCCGCAGCAGAATACGAGAGAAAAGTAAAGCAGCGGGCTGGGGAAGCAGTCGACGCTGCTCTGACGAAGGCTGCACGGGCGCAGACCAAGGGCAGAGATGGAGCGCTGGTCGCGCAGCACTTGCCCCGGTACTTGCTGATGCTGCCGCCTTCCTGCCTCGTGGCGCAGCCCTACGCAAGATTTCTCCAGATGCTGGATGAGGTAAAGCAAGAGAGCAATGTCGGTGGTCGAAGTAGGGCCAGCAACACCCGATACAGCAGCAGCGGACCCTAAGCAGCAGGGCAGCACAGCAGCAGCACCAGCACAGCACGGCAGGAATTGTACACCCACACACAGGTGCTGTGTCACCCCTGCAGGCGGGAATGCACGGCAGTAGTCAAGGAGTATGGGAAGCAGCAGCGGCAGCTGCGCAGGATTTGCAGCAGCAGAACACACCGCAGCACGAGCAGAAGCAGGAGCAGCAAAACAGCAACCGCAGCAGCTGAGCGTCAGTGCGAGCGCGGGGTGTGCACAGAATTGCTGCTGCTGCTGCTCTTCTCACGCAGGCCTGCAGTGCCATTAGCAGGTGACTGCTGCTGTTGCGGTGTGGTTGCTGCTGTTGCTGCTACGTCTTGAACTGCTGAGTCCTTGCTGGACGTTCTCTGCACCTCTCGCTCTTGCTGCTGCTGCTTGTGGACACCGGGTAGGTGCAGCTGGGACAGCTGCCGCTGCTGGTGGATATTTGCTGGTGATGCTGCGAGGCCACCGGTTGTCCGGCTGCAAGTGTTCGAGCTTCCGGTTGCTGCTCTCGTCCGCCGCCTCCTAGGCAGCCGGCTGGCTTCTGCTGCTTCGGCGACGGTTGCTGTTGTTCGGGCTGCTCGTGCTGCCCCTGTGTGCAGGTTCTGCTGCTACCGTCTGCTCTTCCTGCTGCTCTTCCTGTGGCTGCTCTTCTTCCTCCTCCTGTGCTGCGGTGTATGTTGCGCGACTTCTGTCTTACTGCGACTGCTCATCTTCCGGGGACTAATCCTCGTAGGTCGTCGCTTGTGTTGCGGCTGGTGCTGCTGATGCCGTTGGGGACCTGCTGTTGCTGCTGCGTCGACCTGCGCGTGCTGCTGCTGCGTGCGTGTCACGGCTGCGTGTCCTCCAGACCTTCGCTGCGCTTGGCGCACCGCTGCAGCAGGGCAGTGAGAGCGCGGCAGGAGGAAGTGGAGCTGCCGGTGGGAGCAGCAGCCGCTCCACGTTGTGCGTACAGAAACAGTTGCTGCAGCGCCAGCCACCGCGGCAGAACGTCCGGCTGCTACTCGGCTGCGTCAGGACTTTGGGCGCGTTGGTGCTTCTTGATACCGCACGCAGAACGGGGCAGAAGCAGCATCTCACACACCTCTCCTTCCTCGATCCCGACCGAGACGGTAAGCTGCTGCTGCTGCAGCCGTGCGCACGTGCCCGGCGCGTCTGCTGCTGCTGCGTTTCGTCCTCCATTTGCCCCGTGCTGCTGCGACGGCTGCGCGTTGATCGCCTGCTGATGCTCCTTGTCCTACGCGTCCTGCTGCTGCTGCTGCTTCTCAGTCGGATGTTGCTGCTCGGCGGACTGCAGCTGCCGCTGGACTTACCGTGCCCAGCGGCTGCAGCCAGCGGGAGGGGGCAGCTGCAGTGCAGCCGAGGCAGCAGCAAAAGCGGGCGGCGCAACTTCACGTGTGGTTGCGGCCGCGGGCACCGCCGCTGCTGCCCGGCCTTGGGGTCCGCCTTTCGTATGTGGGGGACCGAGCAGGAGGAGCAGGGAGAGGCGTGCCGCAGCTCCTCGCAGCCAGCGACTTCATTGCCAGCCCTGTGCCTACCCTGCGTACCTGTCGCTCTCTGTGTTTCTGCATGTGAACATCGTCGACCGTCGTCCCCTCTACGTCTATATCTCCATGTTTAGACGTGTGCATGTAAATGTGACTCCAAGGATATAAATATATATATATATAGATCTATATGTGTACGTCAGTACATCTGTATGTGTGTATCCTTGTGTATATCCGTACATCTCGTCTGTGCGTGGATACATAGCTGTGTGCCTGCCACCAACATTTTAGCTGCTCCGCATACACATATATACATGTGTGTAGAGGCCCAGTCTTTATGTAGACAGCGATAATAGATAGAAATGGCACCCGCGGCGAGGGAGACACACAGACACATACAGAGGAATCGCATATATTTTTATATATGCCCCGGGGAGGAGATGAGCGGCGTCTCCAGCCGCGTGGCTGCATGGCGCAGCGGCGGTGCGTTCACTACCAGTGTGTTGCTGGGCAAAAGAAGGGGGAAGGAAGGCAGCCGTCTCGCCCGCCGCGCGTCTCCGCTTTCATCTCCCAGATAAGGAAGGGGGAGGTAGTAGGGGGCTGTGGGGTGGCCCGACCCCACACATGTGCAACACGTCTCGTCTCGTTGATGCGCGCAGGCGACAAAGGGAAGTTCGGTAGAAAGAGATATGAGGAATGCGTGCAAACCAACATTTGTTGGAGAACCTGCAGACACACATACATATGAATCGATGTGTATATATATGTAAGAAAGTGGTTTTGTCTTTTTCTTATGTTGGCTGAGGCAGGCGTATATATATGTGTCGACGTGTGTATACGTGTATATATGTATGAGAAGGAAGTGGTTTCTTTGTTGGCGGAGGCAGGCATAGGTATGTGTCGGTGTGTGTATATTCATGAGAAGGACGTGTTTTTTTTGTTGTCGGAGAGTCTGCTGCTGCTGACGCGCAGTCCACACGCTGGTCGAGTGCCTACGAAGCAGGAACGAAGGGGACGACGAGCGGGAGGAGCAGGATGAGGAGGAGCGGGAGCAAAGGAAGGAACAGCAGCCGGAGAGGAAGCAACAGGAAGAAGGACAGCAAACAGGGGAGAAAGAGCAGCAGCAGGAACACGAGGAGAAACAGGAGAAGAAAGAGCAGGAGCAGCAGGAGGAAGAGAAACAGCAGCAGGGGGAGGAGAAACAGGAGGAGCAGCAGGTGAAGCAGGAGCAGGAGAGAAAGGAGGAGGGGCAGGAAAAAGAGGAGCAGCAGGAGGAAAAAGAGACGGAGAACCACGAGGAGGAGAAACAGCAGCAGGAGCTGCAGGAGGAGGGGCAGCAGCCAAGCGAGAAAGTGCAGCACGAGGCGCAGCAGGAGGAGAAGCAGCAGCAGGAACCAGAGACGGAGCAGCAGGAACAAGGGACGGAACGGCAGAAGAAGGAGAAAGAGCAGCAGGAGAAGGAGAAGGAGCAGCAGGAGAAGGAGAAGGAGCAGCAGGAGAAGGAGAAGGAGCAGCAGGAGAAGGAGATAGAGCGGCTGGCGAAGGAGAAGGAGCGACAAGAGAGAGAGAAGCAGCGAAAGCAGCGGAAGCGGGAGCAGGAGGAGAAGCGCTGGAGAGAGCAGCAGCACGCGTGGCGTAGGTTCCCACGGCGCGGGTTCGTTCCTGCGTGGGACTTTGATCCCCTGCGACCGACGCTGCCGACAGCAGCAGCAGAAGCAGCAGCAGCAGCAGGAAGGGGTGGAAGGGGCGAAGAGACAGGCTCTGCAGCAGGTGCAGCCAGGCGAGAAGGAGAATGTGCTGCGGTCCCGAAGTATCACTCAGGCTTCAACCAGCTACTGCAGTGCCTGCTTCGCTTCATCAATCCTGCTGCATCGGTGCAACAACGCGTCGACGGCTATGGCGTACGCTTCCCAGTCATCTACATTATATATATACATATATATATATATCGCTATTACCTATATGTCGCTGGACACAATTGTGTACATACGCATATTGCTGTATATACATATATATATATAAATGTGTATAAATACGTCGCTGTGTATATGGAGATCTGGTTGGAGAATATGCACATAGATATATATATATATATAAATATATATATATATAGTTATCAGTGTATAAATATATATGGAGTGTATATATATATATATGTATATATATGGACACGCACCAATATAGATTTGCATATCATACGGATATACGAATCATATACGTATAATCTTTGTGTGTGTATCTTGCCCGTGTATGTAAAGAGAGAGAGAGGTGTGCAGAGTACTGCTGCTGTTCTCGGCCTCAAATATTGACGATGGATCATCAGCCAAATAGCCCTGCACTGGAATTGGATGTTCATCAATAAAAGTGTGGGAAAAGAAATTTTACAGAGAGTACACTCGATTTTCAATTCTTCTGAAGGTGGGGTCTCCCCACCGGTGCTGCATCCCCGCGGGAGGCCGGGTGGGAGGGCTGGGGGGGGCGGACGGACTCTGTGCCGTAGCATACTGTTGCCTGCGCAGACACATATCCATATACATGTATATAGTGTACGTATGTTTATGGATATGCATATATACGTAAGTGTGTGTACACGTATATATATGTGTGTATACCTGCATGCGTGTGTATACATATGTATGTTTAGGAATAGGCGTGCATATGCATATGCGTGTGTGTGCGTATATATATGTACCTGTGCATGTAGAGATTTGTTAGGGCTCTTATTTGTCGAGAGGTATCGTTTTGACAGGCGCGTGCAAGGCTCTGAGTGTTTCTGTGAAACGAACACACAACTTTTTTGAGCGTTTCCTTTCTCTCGTGCTGCCTCACTGCAGGACAGCCATCACATCACCGTATATACGCATGTGTAGCATGTGAAGAGAGAGAAGTATGTGGAAGAAGGGCACGTACATATGTTGACGCGCCCCCAGGCGTCGTAATATCCTGGCATGTACAAGCCGACCACTGCAAGGATCCTGTGTGTCTCTGTCTATTTTCGGCTTGAGAGGAGATAATATTGTGTGTATACATATATATATACACACATTAGTGCGAAATGTACAGATACATATACTGAATGTATACGGTACACGTACACTCGAGTAGGCGCAGATAGAGATATTACCGTGTGTTGGCTGTTGATGCATATGACAACAAATGTGCACTTATACCTCTGTCTCTCTCCATACATATATATATATATAGATACAGATATAGACATATATATATATATATTTGCCTGTCTGTCTCTGTGTATGTATATTCCTATATGTATTTATATATGTATATCTGCGCGCCTGTCTCTGTATGTTTATGTTTCTCTGCATATATATCACGTGTATATATATGTATATATGTCCACACATATGTATACGGGCATGTGTATGAATATGCATGTGTGTGGAAACGGGTTCAGGTTATAAGAGACTGCGTCGTATCGCTAGCACTGCTGGACCTGCCGCTGCTGTCGGTGACGCCCGCGTGCTGCTCCTCGTGCAGCCTCAGGCTTCCCTCATCTTCATGCTGCTGCTGCTGGCTGGGCGTTTTTGCTGCTGCGGCGAGGGACGTGAGACAGCGACGGCATACCCGACTCACGCTGGCAGCCGGAGAAGTTATCGAAGCGCTCTGCCTCCATTACCTGCTGCTCTACTCGAACTACGAGCCCGCTCTTAGCAGCAGCACCGGAGGGGAGGAGGAGAGCAGCAGTGGAGGGGAGGAGGAGAGCAGCAGTGGAGGGGAGGAGGAGAGCAGCAGTGGAGGGGAGGAGGAGGACAGCAGCGGAGAGGAGGAGGAGGAGAACAGCAGCGGAGAGGAGGAGGAGAACAGCAGCGGAGAGGAGGAGGAAAACAGCAGCGGAGAGGAGGAGGAAAACAACAGCGGAGAGGAGGAGGAAAACAGCAGCGACGAGGACGAGAGCAGCAGAGGAGAGGAGAACGGCAGCAAAGGGAAGGAGGAGAGCAGCAGCAGCAGCGCAGGAAAGATGGCTGGTCGTGGAACTAGTAAGAGAGCTTTGCTGTTGTTTTTCTTGGATGATATGCAGCTCCACCGGCGTTTCTTCGAAGATCCGTACTGCAGCCACGCGTCCAACATCGACACGGCGTGGGAAGCAGCGCAGTACGCGCCGGAAGAGCCGCAGCAGCAGGGAGGGGGGTGCGCCGGTGGCGGAATGCAGTGGGGCAGGCGACGCTGCAGTTCCTGGCAGCTGCTGCTGCGAGACGTGCTGGCACTCCCTGTTGGCTGTAGAGCAGCAGCAGAGGGAGAGGAGAATGCGAAGGAGGGAGCCACGGTCGAGCAAGCAGAGCAGAGCAGCAACAGCAACAGCAAGAAGCAGCACGAGGCGGAGGGACTTTCTCAGGTGGATGTAATGCAGCGGCGGGTAGTCCGTCGGCTGAGAGAAGTGCTGCGACTAATGGACAAGCGCCAGCAGCTGTGGAACAGCAGGCAAACACAACCCAGCGCAGCAGGAGCAGCGCAACAAGCGTAACAACATAAACAGCAGCACAAGAAACAGCAGCAGCAGCAGCAGCGGGGACCGAACCCCCCTGACGGGCACAGCAGCAACCACAACCGCAGGAGCACGAGTACGAGTCGCGGAAGCGGCGCTGCGAAGGAAGGAGAGTGTCTTTGCGGTAGATACGTCCCCTGCAGTGCAGTGGTGTATCAGGAGAAGAAGCTGCAACAGCAGCTTCGCAGCAGCAACGCTTGCAGCGCACGAGCAACAGCTGTTGGTAGTGGGAAGGGAGACACAGGCACAGCAGCGAGGCACACGGCCACGCATACGGCTGCAACAAGAGAGGAAGCGGGGGCGGCGGCAGGGACGGGCGTTGTGAGAAGAAGAAACAGCAAGACGAAGGCGAGTCCCAGGAGCAGCTGCTCCGTGGTAAGACGACATGTCTCAACAGATGAGGAAGTGAGGTGACGGTGAAAGCAAAGCGCGCCGGGTCTTTTAAACACCACGCGCGCAGACGCATACCACGGCGGCGGCCCGACAGCGAGAGATAATAACGCAGGCACCGAAAGTGAAGACGACGAGCCCCCCATCCGACAATGGCAGCAGCAAATCGACTGCGCTGACCTAGACTGCATTGCCCCGCTCCCCGCCAGATACATCACTTTTTGTGTGTATATATATATATGAAGACACCTTCGTACAGCAGTCCCTCGCTGCGCTGATGTTGGGCTGCTGGGGGGGACGTGGGGGGGAGTGCAGCAGCAGAACCGAACTTCCAACAAGAGAAGGGACAAGAAGACCAGTCCAGCCAAGTGGGGAGGAGCTGCCTTCGTATGTTTCTGTATGCGTAAGAGAGACCGTGTACATATATAAATATATACATATACATTCATACATACACACATACATAACAGACTTACATGGGTCTATATGCATCAACGGTAAATAAGTGGCTGTCCTTGAGTATATATATATGTGTATGTTGCAGACCTACTCTGTTAGTGGGGGGGAAAAAGGTGGTCCCATTTTTGAGGACAGATATCCGGCGGTGTGCGAGTGTTGTGATACGCCTGAGCGGCAGAGAAGAGATGCATGCATATTTTCTTCGTATGTGTACTGGTGAAGGTGCGCCCACGGTCGCCCGCTGGCACAGATCCTTCTGTGCAAGGCTAGAGACATCACGAGAAAAAGAGAGAGAGCGGGAACGAAGGAAAGAAATTGCTGCGTCATGCAACGGCCAGCGGGGACACCTCACACCACCCGCTGCGTCGTTCACGTACAGCGGCAGCAGGATTGTGTAGGAGGCGCAGAGAACAGGTGGACACCACGCATACACATTGACAGTATCATAGCAGCAAGGCAACGTCGACACGCGTATATATATTGACAGTATCACAGCAGCAAGACAACTTCGACTCAGGCACAGCCCTGCTACTCGTGGCACTTCGACGCCCGACCAGGAGACAGATAGAAACAGAGACAGAGATGCAACAACGACGGCGCACGCGCGCCGCCGAACGCACTGCAGCAGTCCTCCTATTGAGTAGACGTCTTAGTTCGTCCCTCTTCCTGTGCGAATGAAGAAACACCCTACTGCAGCCCCATTCCTCCTGTTGTCCGTGTCTGTCTGTGTGTGTGTGTGTCTCTCTCTGTCGTCTATACGTCTGAACACGTACATCGATGTTATATACGTATATGTATATCTTTCCACACATAGGTGCCCGTATATTATATATATATATATATATACATACATACATACATATACAGAATTGTGTGTGTACATTTATACGTAGAGATATCTATATCTCTGTGTACATGTTTGCGCGTATATATATATACGTATATATGTACACACACAATTGTGTATGTATATACGTAGAGATATCTATATCTCTGTGTACGTGTTTGCGCGTATATATATAGATGTATATATATATATCGGTATGTATATGTGTGTATATACGGATATATATCCATCTGGACATCTGACGGTGAGAAGGACAACCCAGCGATGAGAAGAAAGGCCAAGATGACAGCGTACGAAATGTGTGATTGATTACCAACTCCCGCGTTTCTTGGGTGGACTCCGCAGAAGTGACGCGCCCGGAAAGCAGCATGCACTGGATATCCATTAAATATCTGCGTTTGATGAAAGGTGTGTCAGAACGACACTAAGGAAGGACGTGTACGTGTATTATCTTTGCATACTCCACTAGGAGACATCCACGTTGTTTATGTAGTAAAACGTGTTGCAGTGTGTTCAAGTGGTATGTAATACAATATATGTAGTATATGTATATAATGTATAGTAATTGAATACACATATATATATACATATTTATATACATATATATATATATAGTTTAGAGAAAAATGTATCAGGCGGTATCATTTATGTATACGCCGATGTACGAGTGATGAAACGAGACGACAGAACGCATCTGGTCGCCCTTTTAGGGGCAACACGCAAACAGCACTCATGGCTGCACATATATATATATATATACTGTGCGTATACGTGTACTACATATACTTAAATACATAGTGAGTAGGGAGATGTACTGGACGGAATCCCAAGTGTGTGTGAGTGTGAGTGCGTGCGTGAGTTTGAATTTCGAAGAGATACACAACGTTTAACAACGAAGAAACATGCAATAATATGGTGGGGAAGTACAGATGTACGCGCCTTCACAGCAGCATAGATGGACGTCTCTCCACAGATGCATAGGAAAGGGAAGCGCCAAAAGAACCGGCGTAGTGTACTGCCGTGGAACAAGGCGATACCAACCGCCACGCACATACCGAGAGTTTATTACTCATTCAGTCCTCTCTCAAGCGGCACATTCCCACACAAAAATACACGTATTTACGGACACACGTATGTCACTTTCAGAAGTACGCACATACATGTATGTGTATGTGTGCAGGTGCGTATCTCGTCATTTTTAACATCATGTAACACGGATGAGGGACCACCGTGTAGATGGTGTGAGACACGTAATTCTATACACCCACATATACAAATAGTAGTGGACATTTATGTACGTGTGGATGGATGCATGTGTTTGCTAGCTGTCCACGAAGATCGAAGATGTAGTGTCTCTCACGAGGAACACGAGTGTGAGGCTCCTACCAGCCGAAGAGGAACACAACAGCGTCTTCTGTCGAAACGGCGAAGACGGCGTCGAACAAAGAAAAGAGCTTATAACCCGGAGGTAGGATGCACACGAGCGTCACTGTTGTAGCAGAAGTCAACTGAAGATGCCGCCGACTTGACACGTGTGTCTCCAACACACATCGCAGTTCGCTTGTGGAAACGCATCTGTGTGTGTGTGTGTGGACGCAGTCCGCATGCCAAGATGCACCATCGTCTGTTTTTCAAACGATACGTTACTTTTTGTTGCCTTGACTACATCCAGAGGAACGTCAAGTTCTGCGTCTCGCGCGTTAGACACACGTGCGTCCAGATGTATTTCACATCCGTAATACCCTTGTGGGGGACAGCGGCACCAGCGACGACGCAGGCGCACGCCAAATACGGTGGAGATTTTTTTTGAGCGCCTGGAGAACGTAGCAGAGACCTCTTCTTCGTGTAAGACGGAGTAAGCTCCCTGGTGTACAGGGCGCGGCACAGCTGCTTCGGCAGCAGGCGACGAGCCAAGCCAACAGTAGCGGCAGCGTGTTAATTGAAGGCACAAGGGATGTCTCTCTCTGCGAAGGGGTATTCGGGTTATCTTTCCTAAGCACGTGCAGCATTCATTCGTATGCGCCGAGTAGTGTCTCCGGTAACAGTTTGCTTTCATCCGCGCCTCAGTATCGACATCCAACTCACCCGCGCACACATCTATCTGCTGGTGAAAGCATATACGTGAATACACGGGGAGGCCCGTGTACACACGCGGAAGGAGGTACTACGTAGGTGAAAACGTTGATGCACCAGCAACGCACAAGCGCGTCTCCGCAACGTAGCCATGGACAAATGGAGAGCGGGGGACACAGGGAAAGCCCTTGCACCGCTGCACTTGGTGCGTGAAGTGAAGTAGCTGATGCGACACGACCACCAAAAGTTAGCGCTCTGCCCGTGGAGGGCCCAGATGCGTCGTTCGATCGAAGATACGTAGACAGACTGCTTAGCATATGTAGATATGATTCAACATATTCTTGTACACTTGGTTCCACTTACAAATGGGCATATCTCTGCTTGGTGACAATGTCGCCGGCCACTCTCCACGCTCTCTCTCTCTCTCCCTTTACATTTATATATATGTATATACATACGTATTTGTCCATATACATTCACACCAACACTCTTGTAACACTCGAAGTGTACGGACCAGTTGCTTCCAGCCCGAACGCGTTTTACAACGCAACAACGCAGGGCACTCCGTTGCTGGTCGTTCGTGTCAGCTGCGGAAGAAGTGCGGCTTGGCTCTGGTGCGGCAGAAATATGTGGAGGAAGCCAGCACTTCAAGAGCAGCAGCAGCGGCTTGCTGCCAGCGTCACAGTGGTACGCGGCGACAGCCAGCTTCATGTAAGACAGACGCAGTGTCAGAAGGTGTACACGCGTCATTATACAGACTCCTGTATAAGCAGTGAAGACCTATATACGTAAATATATACGCCAGTGTACATCTGTGTCTATCCACCTGTCTGTACGCATCTGTTTATTATCATCTCCCTCTCGCTTTGATACGTAATATATACATATAAATATACACATATACACGCGTAGCGGCGTTTAGAAGGGCCCCCACCTTGTGCGTCTGTCAGTCTGTAAGGTTGACACACACGTGTGTGTCCCATCTGATGTCTGTTCTCTTCGCGAAGGTCGCGCCGTACTGCAGAAGACAGGCAGAGTGCTTCCATGTAAAGACAGCAGTATCAGCACGTCGGAAACAGACAGCAGCTGCCGCCCCGTCGCACCAGGGTTTGTCTCGCTCTCTTCAGCACGCGGTTCTTTGAGCGGCGGAGGCAGCAGGTTGCGGCGCTACTTCATACATTAGTACTTCTGAGAGTTATCAGTGTTGAGGACGACCTGCTACGGACCAGCACTAGCAGCACTAATACCACCGCGTAGGATGGCAGTGTCTGTCTGCAGCTGGGTTGGACGGAGCTTCTATTAGGTGAACACAAATAGGTGTTACGTGCATGTAGGGGCCGACTGCTGCAGCACGAACACAAAGAAACACGGAATATACAGCAATACACTGCAGGTTCCAGTTGGTGAACCTTCGGTAAAGTCCGCGTCCTACTTCAGAGCTCCTTTACTGGGGAAGTAGCAGTGGGCGCAGCGACAGTGGCTCAGCCTTACGCAGCCGCATGCGTAGAAGCGGGAACCAGAAGGGAGGAGAAAGAAGCATTTCCCAGCCCATCCAGCCATGGACACCCCTCGCTGCTGCTGCTGCTTATTCTGTCATTCTGCACCGTTCCCATGCATAAGAAAGTGACAGTGGGACAAGTGTCGTCGCGTACATGCACATACGGGGATACGTAGTATAGAGAAATAAGCAGCATTTACTAAGCAACAGCTCAAGTAACCGCCCGCGAAGGTATGCAGGCACTCGGGGATCCATCTCTGGGTAAAGAGGAGATTTGTCCATAGATCTGCATATACGCATACGTAGGTCAACACGTGGAACTCTGTGACTTATGCTTCTTTTTTTTCGTTTCTTTTGTGCCAGCGGCCGCCACCTCCACTGGAGCGGCTGCTAGTGTCAGCAGGTGCTGTGTTAACGCTGCCTCTTTTTTATGCCGTTCTGTGTAGCGACTGCGGCCACCACCAGGCCGATATTCTACTACGTTCATCAAGCACCAGCAGCTTGTCTTGTGGAAGGCGCTGCTGCCTTTAGGTCCTGCAGTCAATAGTACAGCAACTGCTGTTTGGGACTTCGCCTTTTGCAGCAGCGTCGGTGTACTCAGAAACTCTTGTGCGACCCTGCTGCCGTCTTTCATGCCACTGCCATTGCCGTATGAGCTGTGCAGGAGCTGAGGCTAGTCTAATTCTGCTGCTGCCACTGCCCTTATTGCGCAGACGTTACGCTGCTTGCGTTGTAGCTACTGCGGGTGCAGTGGTTGCTCCAAAGCAGCTCCTGCTGCTGCTTTCCTGAACGCGCTTCAGTCTCAACAAGCCTTTTGAACTCATTGTTACCTCATTTTGGGTTGTTTTCAAGTGAAAGTCCTACCCACTAGGTAACACTGTCCCCGCATTTTGAAACACTACGTGGTCCCGAGTGCAGCAGCTGCTGCTCCTCTCAAACACGCGGCAGCCGCAGCAGCAGCAGCGATTCTCGAATTTTTGCCATGTGTCGTCTTCTTGTGAATCATCCTCTCTACTGGGAGAAGCACTATCGCTGCGGCTCGTTTCTCCTACGCAGCAATTCTGCTACGTAGCTCCTGCTGCTGTTTTTGTAGCTCTTCTGTACGCGGAAGGTAAGCGCTGCTGCGACGACCTGCGAGGTGTACAGACGCCGACGCGGCCTGGAGCGTTTGGTACGAGCACCACTACAGCTGCTGGTCTCAAGTGCTTTGCTTTATACTGGTGATGCTGCTGCTAGTGAAACTGCTGCTACCAGTGCCGGTGTTGCAGTTGCTGCACCGTACGCAGAATTGTTGCTGTGCTCTTGCGGTCTGCGAAAGTGTACGTGCAGGCCTCGCTATGCAGCAGCCGCTACGATCCTGTAACCTGCTGCTTCCACTGTCAACATATTGATGTTGGCTCGCCGCGTGCCACTCCGGGGCTACTGTTTCTTGCCTCGAGCGAGTGGCCCGCTGCATACACGTAAGCACAGCCGCGCAGACTCATACGCACGTAAGCAGCTCCATGCGGTGTGCAAGAGGTGCTCAAAGGACGGTGCTGCGTTAACATTTTTTTTGTTGACGATGCGCCGCGGGACCCGACACTGCCGATGGGTAAAAGAAGTCACTGCTACACTCCTTCTCTTGTCGGCACATGCACACGCTCCAGGAGGCGTTGTTGTATCTGTTTCGATGCTTGCCACTGTTGCTGCGTATTCCTGAGGTGCTGCTGATGCTAAAGAGCGGGACGCCTGCATCTACGTCCGTCGCTGCTGCGAGCAGTGGCGGCACTCATGGCTGCTGCTGTCACGTGCAAGTTTGGGTGATGTACTGACGCCTTCCAATTATTGCTGCGTTCCTCCTCAGATTTGCTGCTATTTTCGCTGAGGGCACTGCAGCAGCGCAGTCTGTCGCGGCCGTCAGTGTTGCGTAGCCTGCCCCAAGTCCTTCGGTGCAGCCTTGTTGTGCTCCTCGTGCCAGTCTCCCCTGCTGTTCACTTACGCTGTCGTATTGTTGTCCGCTGCTGCTGGTAGAAGAAGGGATCGTGACTGCTCTGGGTGTCGCAGACATCACATTGACGCTCACGATACTTCCCCTCTTGTTAGCTTCTGCTGCCTTTGCTCCTCCTTCAGCTGCTCAGGCGTGCTGCTGTTCCCGTCCGAACTGGTGGTTCCGCTGCTGCTACAACGATTGTTCCGCCGCTGCTAGTGTTGCTGCTACAGTAGTGAGGAGTCCCCCTTTCGTTGTTTCTCAGGCGAGATCCTGCCGCTTGTGCTGCTTCAACTGGAGGACGTGCTGCTGCTGATACCGAGGTGCTCTTGTTGTTTTCTTCTCGTCTATGCTGTCAAGAAGCTGGTGCTATTCCTTCTCAGCAGTTTTTACGTTGCTGACGCTCTTGGTGTGATGCCGCTCCTGTTGAGCAGTTGTGCTGATGCCGCTCCTGTTGAGCAGGTGTGCTGCTGCTGCTTCTGTTGACGCGCTGCCGCTGCTGCTGCTAGTACTCGGATGTTGCGGTTGCTCTGCTGCTCAATCCTAGTGCGCGCAACGCGCTGCGCTTTAGGGATAGGTGGCAACAACGGCCGTATCAGCACGAGTAGCCCTACATCTATTCACACATGTACACTCGTCCACATCAGAATCTCTCTTTCTAAATATATATCTATATACATCCGTGTTTCTCTAGACTGTATATCTGGAAATTTTTTGCCCGGTTTTCACACGCACATACACACATCTACATATCTGTGCGCACCCCTGTGCCGGTGAGTACAACTGGTGAGAGGACACTTTCGTATGTACAGGAACACATAACAAAACCGGCGAATCAGTCAGCAGTGGAGGGAGTTTCCACCTCTAGTCCGCACGACCCGTCGCAGCGCACAGCTCAGCAGCCGTCTGCTCTTCGAGACTCTGCTGCTCCTGCTGCGGGCGCCAGACGGTGCCGGTGGCGGGGGGGTGCTGCTGCTGCGAGGCTGCTGTAGCCGCTCTGTCTGGGCGCTGCCGTTGCCAGTGTGAGCGCGCGGCTTGTGCTGCTGCCACTGCCCACTACTGCACCGATCGCCGCTGCTGCTGCTGCTATCCTGTGGTGCACGCTGTTGCGGCTGCTTCAGCAATGGTGGGCTGTCGTGCTCGGCAGCGGTGAGTTACTCTGCATGTGTGCACCCTGGCTCCGCGACAGACGAAGCTCTTTTCTGCTGCTACTGGTGAAAAAGAAACGCAGCATCGCGTCGCTGCCCGTGAGTGAGACTCGCACGCATCTCGCCCCCCCATCGCAAAATGCAGAACATTCTCTGTGTGGACCGTTGTGTCTTCGGATAAACCCGCAGTGATACACTGCGCGTGTACACATATATATATACATATGTGTATACGTGGACAGTTGTACAGATATGTACACATGTACACATACATACCCTCAGAAACATGCGTACTATTATTCCATATATATATATATATATACAGGTATAATAACGTGTACAGCCGTACACATTATATACGTTCTACGTGCATCTACATATGCACGTAGACAAATACGTACATATATGCGACCACACATATAATATATATAGGAGGAAGGCCACGCACACGCGTGCCCAAATAATTTTGCTTTGTTCTACTTTACGTGAACATTCAACACTTCCACACTCGCGCAGGCACGCCCTGTGTGTGTGTTACAGAGCCCACACGGGTGACGCATGCATGCAGCACGGCCGTTCTTCACAGCAGGGAGAAGCTCCGCGGCGCCTACTGGAGCTGCGCCGTTGCAACACCTGCGGCGGCCTTTTCGAAAGAAACGCTGCAGCGACCGCGGGTCCGTCCGTCGTTCTCGTCAAAGAAGCAAGAGCAGCAGCAAGGGAGCACCAGCAACAGCCAGGATCACCGCTGCGGTGCTTGCAGCAGCAGCAGCGCGGGCGCCTCAGCAGCAGTGCAAGCGCCCACGGCAGCCGGCGGGTCCGGCGCAGCGCTAGGAGCAGCAGCAGCAAGGGTACACCAGCAGCAGCGCAAGCACCAGCAGCTGCTGGCGTGTCCGGTGCAGTGCTAGCAGCAGCAGCAGCACCGGCAGCAACAGCGGTGGAGAGGCTGCGTGGTGTTGCCCCTGTCGCTCATGAACCGCCGCTGAGGAGGCTTCGTATAAGATTCTCCTTCGCATTTGTGATCGCCTGCATGCGCAGTGGAGAACGGCACCGTAACGCGTGCAACGCCGGGGGCATGAGTTCGCAGCAGCACCAGCGGCGCGAGACGCGGTCGCATCACCATTCGTCAATACAGGCAGCAGTGGCAGCCACCGCCAGCCGAAGAAGAAGAAGCGACAGCAACAGCGTACTTATCGCAGAAGCAGCAACCACACGGCATCCGCCGCAGCAGTAGCGGGACAGAGACGACAGCAGCGGGAAAAAGGCAGCAGCACACAGGCACCCGGGAAGGAAGCAGCAGCAGCAGGCAGGTGGGATCATTACCGCGGCGCCACTCCACAACTGGGGTGGCAGCCAGGAGCAGCAGCATCGGCATCAACGCTGGCATGCAGCAGCAGCCTAAGCAGGGGAAGCGGACACCTGCGCGGGAGCAGCAGCAGCAGGTTGCCTCAACGGAACACGCGGCAGCAGTCCGCAGCAGCAGTCCGCGTGCAGCCCACAGCCGCCAGAGGCGGTGGACAAAAAACACCAATCGCAGCAAACAGAGAGCAGCCACACAGACAGAAAGCCCCCAAGCGGCAGGTGCAGCAGCAAACGCGAGGACAGTCGGCAGCAAGCCAGCACACCTAAGCAGCAGCAACAGGCTGCAAACGCGGGGGGGCACTGCAGCAGCTGCACCCGCTGTGCTGTGGCACAGCAGCTGCGGCGCGGCGGTGGATTTGTTTTCTCGCATTCCTGCGTCTTTTCCTGTTCCTCTCCCCACAATTTTTTCGTTGTCCCAGCCACGTGTCTGGTTCCCTTACCTGGTTGAAAGCAGTCTGAGTAGAAACGGCGTCCGAGGCGCTTGCTGCTGCCGCTCCGCTGTTGCTGTTGCTGTTGGTGCACGTCGCTGCTTCGATCTCCACGCCGTCCTGCATCTGCAACCGCGCCAGTACTACGTTTGGCTCACACTCGAGCAGCAGCCTGCAGCACCACCCCACACATCCCTGTGTCTGTTGCTACGATATAGACGCGCTCGCATGCAAATTTTTTGTCGCGCATGCACCGGTACATGCGCCGAGAGATGCACGCGCATGTGCAGCAGCTACGTGCGTGTGTGTATTTCACGTCGCACACATACTCCTGCACCAGCCTCTTCACAGGCATGCACGACCCACTGCGTCTTTCCTCTTCAAGACGCACACAGCAGTCTCAAGCAGCAGGCTGCCCCCTTGCCCCCCCCGTCTCCCGCACAGAAGGTGCGGGCTGTCGTCTTCGCATGCCACAACATCCCCGCGCCCTGCGGCTTCGTCCGCGAACAACACCCAGCACATCCCCCCGGCGGTCGACAGCAGGCTCCCGGAGCCAAAAAGCAGGCAGTCGCGGCGAGGGACGCCGCACAGCAGGGAGGTCGAACGGGGGTCCCCCCCACCACGCCTGCGGAGCAGCACATCCCCGCGAGAGACGGGGACTGCAACAAAAACTGCGCGGCAAAACGAGGCGCCAGGCACCCACGGCTGCTGCTGCTGCAGCGTCCACCACGCGCAAAGGTCGACACGCGCCTGTGTGTGGCACAGCACCTTCCCCACACGTGTACAACGAGACCGGAGCATACGGTGGCTCCGCAGAGAGACGGGTGAAAGTCACACATATTTAGGAAATGCATGCGGTGGCTTCACAGATAAAGACATAGTGGAGATATTCGGTGACGGCTCTCGACGTCCGGCCGTCTCCGTTTCGGCAGTTCTCTACAAAGACGAAGGGTCCTCTGCCCCTGCGCGTTTCGTTCTGCCTTCATATACATATACGTGTATACGCATATTTACAGAGACGTAGAGTGCCTGTATATATATGTTGAGGACCATATATATACACACCTAATATACCTATGTACAGCATCTCCATATACGCATATTACATCTATATATATGTTGAGTGTCCATATATACACATAAGATATCTATGGAGAGTATCTACATATTAAATCTATACAGTCACCTATATCGACGTCTCTCCGTCTGTTTCTGTCTATATATATTACGTATCTATACATATATTATATGCATGTTGAGTGTCTATATAAATACATAAGATATCCATGTAGAGGGTCCACGCACTCTATCTATACGGCGTATCTATATCTATATATGTATCTATCCACGTATTCATATATATACTGTGTATAGGTACAGGATCTGACCATAGATGTGTTACACGTATATGGAGAGTATTTGTACGTATACACATATATGGTGATACTCCACACATTACATCTATACAGTATATCTATATCCATATCTATCTCTCTATGTTATGTATGTATACATGTGTATACAGGCTCTAGAGATATATATATGATGCACGCACGTGCATATTTATGTGGAGAGTATCTGTGTGTATATATATATAGAGAGTATCTCTCTACATGCACATATGACGTAGAGTATCTCTCATATATATATGTTTGTATACATATGTACAGGATCTAGAGATATATATATTATGCATGCATGTGTATATTTGTATGGAGAGTATCTGCGTATAGATGCGTGGCTCATACACATATGAAGAGTATCTCTCTATAGACGCGTATTATGGAGGATGTGTAGAGGGTGCGCCGCAGACAAAGATAAAGTCTGAAGTAGATATAGAGAGAAATAGACGTTTGCTCCTGCTGGGATGTTCCTCTTCAAGAGAAACGGATATATTTGAGGAAGACATGCAGAGAAAACCACCTTCTCTCTTGCTGGGATGTTCCCTTCCTGAGCGGGAGGGCACTCTGCAGCCGGTGCTACTGCTGGTGCGGCTGCCGTGTTGCTGCTGCTGCTGCTCCTGGGTGGGGGGACCGGCGGAGCTTCTCCTGCTGCGGCTCACCCGTCGTCAAACATTTCATCAAACATCAAGAAAACTAAGTCCAGATTGTCGAGGACGCTCTTCTTGTTAATCTGCCCTCTGCAGTAACAGCAGCCGCAGCACCCCACACCTCATAGCGATCACGCACGAGGAGCACCGGGGCAGCACCAACACTTTTCTCGAAACTCTCTGCTGCGCGCGCAACGCCGTACGCGTAACACACAAACCGCCGTTCTCTCGGCAGCAACCGCGCCAACAGCAGCAGCAGCAAGAGCAGCAGCAACAGTAGCAGCAGCGGCAAGATCAGCAGCAGCAACAGTAGCAGCGCCAAGAGCAGTAACCGGAGAAGAAACAGAACAGCCACCTGCTGCTGCTGCTTCTCTTCCTCCTCCGTGCACCAGTACTACTACTCCCACAGCAGCGCACCATCTGACGCGAAAGAGAGCAGCAGCATTACCGCTCCCTCTCCTCGCTTGAGTGAGCGACAAGAGCAGCGCAGCAGCGAGCAGTAACAGCAGCAGCTGCACAAAGAAGGAACGCATCACGCAGCTACACCTCTGCAGCAGAAAACACCGGCAGATCGGGGACACCTCACTTCCCGGCGAAGAGACAGAAAAGGTCGCACACACACCCCTCCACGCACACACATGCACACACTTCTAAACACGCATCTCCACCTCCGTCCCTATCAACACACACATATGCATACGTACACATATATATTCGTCCTGCATACCCGGTTCTCCGTGTGTAGACACAAATATACGTCTCTCTCTCTGTCTCTTGCTGCACGCCTTCGGTCTCTCCATCCCTTCCCCTCCCCGTGGATCTCTCTGCCGTTCGTCTACCACTATCTACCTTTGTCCACATGCAAAAGTCGAATATATTTGCATTCGCGTCTGCGTTCCATCTTCTTCCCCGGCCCTCCCTCGCGCGTTCCTCTTCTGTCTCTGCATGCTTTCCGGTGCCGGCGACACAGCGCGTCTGTGCGCCAGAAGCCCCGTGTGTGTCTCTCTGTTTTGCTGCCTTCTCTTCGTCGTCGTCTCCTCCATCTGTTGAATTCGTCTGCCCCTCTATTATTTTGTCTGTCTGGCTTTCTGCTGCTGTTCTTCTGGTCTCCCCTGTCACGCGTCTTCTCTTCTCGCATGACGCGGTGTGTCTCGCAGCAACGCGTGCGGCGCGTCCGCTGCTCTGCTGCGGGTGGCTGCTGCTGGGCGCTTCTCGCGTCTCCGTCTCGCTGTCTCACCCGGTGACGGAGGTCAGCACGGAGACGAGACACGTGAAGATTTCCAGGAAGAAGACTTCGTTGCAGTTTTGCTGGTCGCCGACCAGAAACAAAAAGACGTCGTTCAAACTCTTCCCCAACACGACGTACTTCTCCACTTCGAACGCCTCCACTGTCGTCGGAAACACCCCCCCCCCCCACCACACAAAGCCGACACAGCAGCAAAAAACACAGAGACACACAAACACAGACACACATACACACGCATGTATATATATATATAGCCACTGCATCCTCCACACACACATATATATATATAGCCACTGCATCCTCCACACACGCATAAATATATACATAGCCACTGCATCCTCCACACACACATTTATATATATATATATAGTCACTGCATCCTCCACATATATATATATAGTCACTGCATCCTCCACATATATATATATAGCAACTGCATCCTACACACACATATATATATATATATATGTATAGCCACTGCATCCTCCACACACACATAAATATATATATGGCCACTGCATCCTCAACACACACACATATATATATACCACGAGGCGCGCGCCAGATAGAGAGAAAGCAGTAGAGCGTCAGGAGATATACGGACCAGCAGGTACTTCTTCAGAGATAGAGACACGCAGCAATGCAGGAACGCATGCACATATATTCATCTATATTAGCATGGACTTCCATATGTCCACGTATCTGCGTCTCTCTGTGACCTATGTATATGGACTTGGAGTTTTGTACGCAGACTTTCACTGGCCTGTGATGCTGTTCCTCGAGTGTACAGACACCGCAGCAGGACACCTTCGCGTCCAGGACCGACGACTCAACGAACGCGGAGGAGGAGGTGACAGATGCCTCGAGAAATTCGCGAAAATTTGCGCACGCACTTGCAGGGACGTCCTGCCACCGGCGGGGAATTATCCCCCCCTTTCTGCTGCATTTCTCTCTCTGCCCTCCACATTTCCTCCACCTCCCCACCATCGCCCTCCCGCAAATCTTCAACTGAACAGAACAAGATATTCATCTATATTTATATATATATACGCGTGTGGGACATGGTTAAAGATACATATACATACGTATAGATATGTGGCTATACATATATGTATGTCCACATACAGAAATGACATATATACATATATATATATATATATGTATGTGTATATATGCATAGACAACATGAACGTATATATAGATAGGTATATGTATATTGATACAGACACAAGGATATATATTATGAGTAGATACGTGTGCGTGTGTGCCTATGTGTGTGTATGTGTTTGAACCGGTGGAGCAGGCCAGCAGCAGTACAGTTCCCTGCGTCTCGCTAAAAATGCTCAAGCATATACGTGTATGCGGATGGCTCTGCGTGGTAGTAAGCTTCTGAGTATATACACACATATATACGTATAAGCATGCACGTGTATGTGCTGCTTGTGCTGGGTAATAGTAACTATCTAGATATACATAGATACACGTATATACATATGACTTTCTATGCCACGGGCTATACATTGAGGCCACCTAGGAAGAATCAACAACGCAGCACGTCATCAACCGAGCGACAACAAACTCAGACTCTGCTGCTGCTGCGTTTGCCGCTTTGCTGCTGCTTCCGGCAGCTTCGAGGCTGCTGCTCTTCTTCTGCCAGTGGAGCTGCTTCTGCTGCTACCGTCGCCGCTGCTGCGCGTGAAGACGCACCTTCGTTTCTGCCCACAATTTTTACGAAGCGAGAAAGCATCTGCTGCTCGAGATGCCGCTGGGCCGCGTAGTCCTCGACGTTGCTGATTCCCTCGCCTGCTGCCCTCAATCTGCTGCTGCCTCCTGCAACGGTGGCTGCTGCGACGTCTGCTGCTGCTCTTCGTCTGCTTGCGAACGCCGCTGACGCTTCGCTGCTGCTCCGCCCTCCCCCTGCGCCAGCAGCGCGCCCGCTGCCGTTGCTCTGCATGTATTTGACAGCAAGGCGCTGCCCCTCCGCGTCGAGCAGAGCGACTCCTTGCACCAGCAGACTCTCCATGTTGCGCTTCCTTTTCTCTTCCTTCTTGGGAACTGCCTGCTGCCTTGCTTTCGTTTCTGCAGCTGCGGAGACTGCTGCTTTCCCGCTGCTGCTGCTTTCTCTGCGGCGAGACAAACTAGCTCCGCCCTCCTCTCCTGCGCAGCAGCTGTTGCTGCTTCCACTCCTCCTCCCGCTCCACCTGCTGCGGCTGCGTCACCGCGTGCCTTGCGCCGTCTGACGCCTTCGACTGCGTTGGCCCTCGCGCATGCGAAGAGCCGCTGCTGCTGACGCGCCTGCTGCCGACGCGCCTGCTGCCGCCTTCCTTGTTGCTGTCGGCCTGTCACGCGCCTGCTACCGCTCTTGCTGCTGTGGGGTTCGCGCGATGCTGGCGTTGTTGCAGTTGCTGAGCTGCTGCTGTTGCGCCTGCTGCTGCTGTTCCTGCCGTTGCTGCCGTGTCTGGGGCTGCGCCAGCGCAGCCGAGAAACAGACGCGCGAGCGGGGGAGGCGGCGCTTCGCTTGGGGTGTACGTACACACCAGTGAGAAAAGGGGGATCCAGACGGCAGCGCGCGGCCACTGCTCTTCCCCTATATCGGCAGCAGCACAGCTGTCCTGCCCTCTTCACTCTCTTCTGCCAGCGAGAGAAAGTGGGGCACAGTGTTTGAGAGAAGAAGTATAGGGCGACAACCACAAGTAAATATATATATATATATATGCCACACTCGCGCGGACGTGGAGGGAGATTAAGAAGTGTGTGGCGGGTATGCGCAAGCGAGTCGGCGCAAAAGCAGCACGGTGCAGTTGTGGTGTACGTACACCCGGTGCCAGTCGCACACTCACAGTCCAGCGAACGTACACCCCGCACCAGTCGCTCACTCCAGTGTGCGTACGCCCGAACGCACCAGTCGCCCATCCACACTTCGGTGTACGTACACCCCGCACCAGCTGCGCACCCCCCCTCCGGTGTACGTACACCCCGCAACAAGTAGTTGCACGCCAAGACTCCAACAGAACGGCTCGTGAAAGAGACGCCTCTCCGCAGCGGAATGATGGGCACAAACAAATATGTAGCAGTGAACCGCGTCTCCTATACGAGGACATATATGAGGAACATTTTCTAGAAGCTGTAGAAGTGCGTATACACACGGCAGCAGCTACAGGAAAACCTGCAAGCAGACAACAACACACAGAGACAGCAGCAAGCACCGCACGGCAAGCGACGAAGCACAGAAATCCTCGGAAAGGCGCTTCGCGATAAATACGCGGCTCAGCCACACAGTCACCCCCTGTCTCGCCCTCTGTGTCTTCTCTCGCACGGACAGCTAGCTGCTTTCCTCGGCAGCAGCAGCGGCAGCAAATCCAGAGTAGCTGTCGCTTGCGCAGAAGCAGCACCACGTCCTGCTCATCAACGCGTCTGCTGCATGCAGAGAAGTCCACGAGACAGGCGCCAGCAGGCGCCGCGAGCAGCCCAAAAGCAGCGCGCGCACAGCAGTGTACCTTCGCACAGGTGCAGAAGGCGGGAAAGGCACCCCACACAGAGACCTACTTATGTGGACTTGTGTGCGCACACATACAGCTGCCTGTCTCCACTTACGACACGCATATACACATATATATACATATTGGGACGCATACATATTCATATATATGCATATACGTGTGTGAGACGCACATACATGTGCATGTGGATGTGTATGGTTTTACAAGGGAACTACGTGCATACGCAGTATATTCGTTATTGTTGGATCCGTCCGGCGGAGTCGAGACAGAGATACGTCCGAGAAGGGCGGAGCGGCAATGCGCGCGCTGCAGAGTAGGCAGCAGCAGGAGAGAATTTACACGTGACGGCGGAGTAGCGTGGAAGCCGCGACGCTTCGCCCCAAAGAGACAGCAGCAGCGGACACAGCAGAAGAAGAGCTACAGCGACAGCAGCTCGACTCCCAGAGGAAGGCAGTAGAGCAGCAGCTTCGCCGTTAGCAGGGAAGAAGCGGCGGCTGCGAAGCAGCAGCGCGCCAGAAGGATACACGGGACGCTGCAGCAGCAGCTGCAGCTTCGACGCGGGCCTTGTTTGTGGAGGAAGAGGAAGAGCTGCTGAGCGGGAGCAGCAGCAGGAAGTAAAAGTGGCAGCAGCACGAAGTAAAAGGAGCGGCAGCAGGAAGTAAGAGGAGCAGCAGCAGGAAGTAAGAGGAGCAGCAGCAGGAAGTAAGAGGAGCAGCGGCGGGAAGACACGCTGTTGGCGCACTGCTGGCGAAACGGCCTGCCGCAGCAGCAGGGCAGCAATTCTATCCGCAGCCGGGGGAGGCAGGCTCAGCTGCTGCCCGTGTGCATCGGCAGATACACCTGCAGCACAGTGCTGGAAACACGAGAATAAGCGGCAGCGGCAGCAGCAGAGAGGAAAAAGACAAGGAATGCCGGCAGCAGCAGCAGGCAGAAGACAGAAGGAAAGCCGGCAGGGGCAGCAGGGCTCGAAGGAAAAGGAAGACGAGACGCTGCAGCCGCGCATGCGTAGACGGCACGCGCCGGACTGCGTCTTGACGCGAAAGACTGCAGCGACCTACTGTCGGATCGGGACGGGACAAAAAGAAAAAGGAAAGAAAGGAGCACCGAGGGAGACAATGGCAACGGGTTGTCCCGTCTTCTCTATCTGCCATACTGCTGCTGCTGGAGCTGCGCAAAATACACGTTATTACGAAAGGAGCGGAAAACCGAACGCTCCTGCGGCCCGGTTCAACGCCTACGAGAAGAACGTGATGCTGGCAGCAGCAGCAGCAGCAGAGCAGAGGCTGCGCGCGCAGCAGGAGCCCGGCGTCACAGCAGCAGCCGCACAGTGTCGCCCGTGATGCGGCACACGGTAGTGGTAGTATGAGCGCGGTAGCGGAAGATTGTCGCGCTGCTGC
Source organism: Sarcocystis neurona (assembly GCA_000727475.1). Classification (NCBI taxonomy): domain Eukaryota; phylum Apicomplexa; class Conoidasida; order Eucoccidiorida; family Sarcocystidae; genus Sarcocystis; species Sarcocystis neurona. The sequence continues at coordinate 91,332 of KL647334.1, forward strand.
TCTGGCCGCATGCATTTGCTGTCGTCCTTGCGGACAGAGCGGCTGCAGTGTGCAGCTGCAGCGCGTGCACCGGGCGCAGCAGCAGCAGCAGCAGCAGCCGCACACCGGATGCAACAGCAGCAGCGGCGGCCGCACACGTCGCGCAACAGCAGCGGCAGCTGCTGCACACCCGGTGCAAGAGCAGCAGCAGCAGTAGGCGCACACCCGGTGCAACAGCAACAACAGCGGCCGCACACCTGGTGCAGCAGCAGCAGCACGTATTCCGGCTGCAACGGTATCAGCAGCAGCAGCGGCAGCACGGCGCGTGCAATAACAGCACCAGCACATTCGGGGTCTAGCCCACACATGAGTTGGCAGCAGCAGCAGTGGCAGCTGCAGCGGCAGTGCTAGCTGCAGCAGTAGTGGTAGATGCAGCAGCACCGACACCAGATGACGCTCGTGGATCTCAAGAGAAACACAACTGCTTCGATTGCACAGTGCAACCATATCAAGCAGGAGAGAGACGCGCAGCAGCAGCAGCACGTCCAGCAGAGTCACAGAACAGCGGCCGCAGAAACACCACCAGCAGCGCTGTGATTATTTTCGGGGCCGGCGAACAGCAGCAGCGGCAGCATATTTCTCCACAGCAGGAGATCCCGCAGCAGAGAATCCCGCCGCAGAGGATCCTGCCGCAGAGGATCCTGCCGCAGAGGATCCTGCCGCAGAGGGTCTTCCCGCAGCAGATGCAGCTGAAGCAGCGGCGTGACACGAGCAGCAACGAGGCACAGCGCCTCAGCAAGGGTAAGAGAGCAGCGCTGCAGCAGCACCCTTCGACAGAGGAGCTCAGGCGAGCAGCACCATCAGACTCGCCGGCATGTTCTAGCTGCCCCAGCAACAGTCGGTTCCCCGTTGGTAGAGGACGACCGACGCGTGACAGCGGAAAGGCGTGTCTGGGCAGCAGCAGTCGCAGGGCAACGCAGTAACAAACGCACGCAGGGACAGCACAGACGGCAAGCAGGCAGCAGCAGCAGCATGAGAGGGTGTGCGACAACGCGTCAGGAAGAAGGATGAAGAGCAGGGGAGTCTAAGGACGCAGCAGCAGCGGCAGCAGCATGGGACTGTGTGCGACAACGCGTCAGGAAGAAGGATGAAGAGGAGGGGAGTCTAGGGACGCAGCAGCAGCGGCAGCAGCATGGGTTTGTGTGCGGCAGCAGCATGGGTTTGTGTGCGACAGCGCACCAGGAAGACGAGCATGGAAGTCTAAGGACGCAGCAGCAGCAGCAGCAAGAGAGTGCGTGCGACAGCGCACCAGGAAAAAGGGAGAAGAGCAGGGTAGTCTCGGGACGCAGCAGCAGCAGCAGCAATCGGGGCGGAGTAATGGTAGCCCCACCCCAGCTGCGGAAGGACGTGCAGCGCCACAGGAGCAGTAGCAGCCGCCTTCTGCCACAAGCAGCAGCAATCCAACCCAGACGCGCGTCATGCAACACCGAACACCAGCGTGAAGGATCATCACAGACGAACTCGCAGTCTCTCACTCCTCTTCCTCTTCCTCACCGCTAGCGCAGCAGCAGCCCCGTGCGCCTAAGCTGCAGCGCGTCGTAGCAGAGAAGCCGCTACAATACGAAGGAGCAGCAACAGCGACAGTAGAGGAAACGGGCAGCAGCTGGAGCAGTGCCGGAGCACGAGCAGCAGATTGCCCCGTGGGTAGCAGCGCAGCAGCGGGTGACACGCGCGTCTCATCAGTTCTTTCCATTGTCGCCAGTGCTGCCGCTACGCTACGAAGATGGTAGGAATGTCCACCTACCGCTGCTTCCTCGTGCCCGCGCTTCCAGCCCGTGTCTCGTCTGCGGCTGCTGGTTTCTGCTGCTGCGAGCAACTGCTGCGCTGCTTTCGTTGCTGGAGAGCCGCCTGCCACTCGGGTCCCTGGCTGCCCCTAGCTCTTCGAGAGAGCTGCTGTTGCGGCTTCCTTGTCTCTGGTGCTGTTCTCGTTCGTGCTGTGCTGCTTCCGCGGCTGCCCGGGCTCCTCAGCCGTCCCTGCTCTGGCCTACCAGCAGGGTCCTCGTTACCTGCTTCTGCTGTAGACCCCTGCTGATCTTGCTTCCGCGCTGCGCGGTGCTGCGTGACGAGCTTGTGCTGCTGCTGTACCGCACTGCTTGTCCCCGGGAGGGGCTGTGCTGGTGCTGTTGGCGCTGCTGGTGGATTGCTGGTGGGGGCTGCTGCTGCTTTGCTGTCTCGGGCCGGGTCGGTCCAGGTGGCTGGTCCTGTGCCGTCCCTGGTGCTGTGCTGGGTGCAGCCCAGTTCCTCGAGAAGCGGCGGTACACAGGCCTGTGTGTCTGTTTTCCGTCCTGTGTCTGTGTCTGCTGCAGCAGCAGTGTTCCACCACCACCAGTCCCTGACCCGTGACAGCAGCACAGGTCAACCAGGAGCAGGTAGGCACAGAGAGGAGGAAGGGTAGCAACACACACGTCCAGCAGCTCTTGAGAGAGATCAGGAAGCCGGCATCGGCAGCAGCCGCAGCAAGAGCTGAACAGCAGCGGCAGAAGCGGCAGCGGTGAGCGAGAGAGAGACCGACCAGCAGCAGCGACCCGGCAGCTCGCGCGCGCGCGGGGGTGTTGTGGGGTCGGTCTGTCGGTGTACCCGCGCGCAGCTGGACAGGGTCTCCCTTCTGCGCGCCGCCGCCGCCGCGCTCTCTCATCAGAAAAAGCAGAGTTCTCAATGCAGAGAGAAAGAGAGAGCAGCAACGCGGCAGCAGCGACGCGTGGCGGAGACGGCACGAACGACTGCCCCAGCAGCAGCAGCAGAGAGCGGCCATTTACAGCGACACCAGAAGAAGGAACTGAGCAAAATTCACTCGCGTTTTTCTCTGCAGTTCTGCTGCTGGGCGACAGGCAGAAAGTGTCTCTGTGCCGCGTGTGGCTGCTGCGTCGTGGCCAGCGCACTCACGCGCCGAGTGTACGTACACCGCAACCGCACCCGAACTGCCGTTCTTCAACATCTCGCAGCAGCAACGCACGCTCCAGCGCGCATTTCTCTCTCTTTCGCGTCCTCTCTTCCAGCGTCCGCGAACTTTCTGCGCTTCTACGTCGGCGTGGCGTCGGCCCGAGCCGCCGCTCCACGTACGAAGTGCTCCTGCTGCGCGCCGGCTTCCGCAGGAAAGAAAGCTTCGCAAGAAACGCAGAGGAGGAAGTGACGCACTACAGGGACTCCCGTCGAGAGAACTGCTGCAAGGCTGCGTCGTTCTTTCGGCTTCAGCCGGGCAGCTCTCTCGCGTATGCCAACCCAGCGCGCAGCCACAGCGGGCAGCGCGCGCGCAACAGCAGCACGAGTGTCTCGCCCTCCGCGAGAGAGACGTACTCTGCGCGGTGCTTTGTCATACTGCACGTGGAGCTGCTGCGACTGTAGGACGTGCCGCGGGGGTGCTCATGCAGAGGAATTTGACTTCGCTTGGCCAGAAGCAGCTCCTACTCTGCTCCAGGCCGACCTTGCAGCAGGTCAAACTGCTGCAAGTCCTCAGAGCGAGCCACGTCTGTGTCGCAGCGGCAGCAGCACGCGCTGAGAGAGCCGGCTGCAACGGCTGCCGCTGCTGCCGCCGTGTTCAGCGCACCGCAGGCAGCAAATCTCCGGGTGAAACACGTCCGGACAACTGCTGCTCGACTTTCTGTCTGCAACCGGATCTGCTCCAGCCACGTGCCATGCCTCTGCCTCGCGCCGGGCAGCTGCAGCATTACGAACCTTGCCTGGGCACACCGCAGCGGCAGGAGACTCAGCAGTGTGAGCAGCAACGGCCGCAGCAGGGGGCTATCCGGTCGGACAGGGCAGCAGCACGGAAAAAAGAACCACACAACACTGCAAGAACGCAGCTGCGGCTCAACGACGTTGAGAGGATCTGACGACAGCAGCAGCACTAACAGTTGCTGCCGCCTCAACCCCCCCAACCGTGGAGCCCGAGCAGCGACAGCGGCAGCAAGCCGAGGCAAGCCAAACAGTAGGCCCAGACGAAGAAAAACATAACGAGCAGCGCAGAGCAAAGTGACAGGAATAGACCAGCAGTGGGGACGTCGCGCAGCACCAGTAACAGCAGCATCTCATCTTAGCGCCAGCTGCATCTCAGCAGCAGCAGCATCTCAGCAGCAGGAGCATCTCATCTCACCAGCAGGAGCATCTCTCTCTCGTGACGGCAGCAGCAGGGACTGGTGCGTGGAAAAGGAGAAGGTTTTGACGAGTTTCCCACGTGCAGCTGATAAAATGAAGGGGAAAAAGCAGACGCAGCAGAAGGCGTGCAGTCGTGCGATTGGGGAGTACATTACCCAGGAGCTGGTGCTGCTGGGCGGCGGGCGCGCTCATATTTTCTTTTTGAAAGAATGGACCGACACACAGAGAGTTCCCCACACACGTGTCTCTCTCATCTCCCCTGCCGTGGAAACGACGTACAGCTGCATGCTTCCAGGTAAAAATGTGTGCCTCTTCCCCTCTGTCTCAATCTCTGCTGCGCTGCAGCTGCTTCTGTTCTTCGCTGACGACTTCTTTTTCGCCGCAGAGCGTCACGCCCTGCTGTTCCGGCTCGGATCCGCCTCCTCCTCCTTCTGTCTCCTTCTCTCTACCCCTACGGCGACGTGCTGCCGCTCTCCACCGCAGCCTGCTGCTGCTGCTGCTCCGTCAGGTGCTTCTTTTTCTGTTCCTCGTGTCATCTTCCGACCACCACCTGCTGTTGTAGGTCGTCTGTTGCTGCTTCTGCCGTTGAAACTGCCGTTTCTGCTGCCTTCTCTCGTCCTGCTGCAGCTCGTGCCTGTTCTGCAGGGTCATGTGACGGGTCTGGAATGTCCCTCGTAGGAGGGATGGATGACCTGCTGCCGCTGCTTGTCGTCTACTGCAGCTGCTGCTCCTGCTGAAACGCAATCATGCAGCTGGGTATCGAAAAAATTGGCGTTTTTCTTCCTTCCCCGTGTCTTTCTCCACAGCAGCCCTGGTGCTGCTGAGTAGATGCTGCGGCTGGTGCTGCTGCTGCATCGCGTTCCTTGTAGGTTTGCCGCTGCATTCCACACATTTGTTGCTGCTCTTTTTTTTTGTGCATGCGTGCCTGTTCACTTTCTTCTCCTTTTTCCTCTCCTCCGTTTGACTTTAATCTTATTCTGTTGTTTCCGCACTTCGCTGCTGCTGCCGTTGGCACGCCTGGCTGCTGCGGCAGCCCGTCGGCTGCTCCACGGCTTCTTCTCGTGCTCTTGTGCGGCTTGCGTTCTCCTCTCTCCTTTAAGACGTTTCATTTGTCTTCTCTTCTCTTCTTTTCCTCTTTTTCTTCTTTTTGTTCCCCCAATGTCCAGGATTCATTACCGGATTGTACACCTCGGACGAATGTCAGGTCGACCTGCTGCAGCTCTGCCAAAGGGCCGGAGTTGTTTTCATCTGCTCCGGTGTAACGGGACTTGATGCGAAGCAGCAGCGGATCTTCTGCGACGATGGACGCCCTCCGCTTCGCTACGACCTGCTCTCGATCGACCTTGGGTAAGCCACCCTGCTCACATACTCGTGGCCCCAGCAGCAGCAGCAGCAACTACAGCAAAAGTAGCAGCAGCAGGAACAGCAGCAGCACGAGGAGAGGGAGCAACAACGCAAACAGGAGAGCAGCAGCAACAGAGCAGCAGAGCAGCAGCAGGGGAGGTGCTCGCTTGTTGCCCTTTTGTGGGGCGCGCGCGATGTCTACTGCAGCGGAGTGGGAGGGCGGAAGAGTCTTGTCCCGTCCCTCGTCCACATGTGCATATACATACGTACGCATCTATATACATATCTGTGTATGTGTACATGTATGTATATATGTGTATATATACATGAAGATATGTATGTATGTATATACATATCTGTGTATGTGTACATGTATGTATATATGTATGTGTATACATATGTGAAGATGTGTATCTATGTGCATGTGTGGGGGTGTGCATGTGCGTATGAAAATGTGTGTGTGTGTGTGTGCATATATATATATGCATATAGATATATGTGTCTGCGTACGTATTTGTGTACGAGTATATATATGTTTATGTATATGCACATAGATGTATATATATATATGTATATGTATGTACATGTACACAAGTATGTGCGTATGTATGTATGTGTGTATGTGTGCGTATATATATATATATATATATATATGTATGTATGCATGTGTGCATCTATATATATATATGTAAATACGTATGTGTCTGTGTGTGTGTATTTGTGTATATGAGTGCGTATACGTATGTGCATATGTGCGGATGTTTGTGTGAACGTGTATATATGTACATGTGTGCATGCTAGTGTATGTGTGTGTAAGTGTCTATGCATGTGTGTAGGCATGTATGTATGCATATATATATATTTATACGTGTATGTGCGTGTGTGTGTGGATATACATGTGTGTGCGTATACATATATATATATCTCTGAATATCTGGGCATATGTATGTGTATATGAATGTGCATATGTGCCTTGTGTATGTATGTGGATATATATATATATATATTCTTGTATACGTGTGTGCGAATGTATGTGTATATATATGTGTGTGTATACGTATATATATCCATATGAAAATGTATACATGTATATATATTATATATATACACGCACATCGGTGCGAATATCTGTGTGTATGTGCATGTGTGTGTGTATGCATGTATCTATGTATGTGGGTGTGTGTATGTGTCTGTGTGCATGTTTAAGTATATATATATGTATATACGCGTATGTGTACATGCGAGTATGTATATGTATACATATATATATATATGTACGTGTATGTTTTATGTGTGTGTATGTGCGTGTATGTGAGTGTGTGGGTGTGTGAATATATGTATGTGTACACATTTACACATACATATATAATATATATACATATTTTATGTATGAGTATATGTGTATATGTGTATATGTATGTGTGTATGTGTGTGTGTCTGTGTGTGTGTGTGTGGATATATATATATACATACTTATTTTATGTGTGTGTATGTGTGTTTGTGAGTGTGAGGACATATGTATGTGTACCTGTCTGAATATATATATATATATATATTTTGTATGTGTATATACGTATGTGTATATGTGTTTATGTGTGTGTGTGTGTGTCTGTGTCTGTGTCTGTGTAGATATATGTATGTGTACATGTATGTGCGCATTTACATATATATATATATAGATGCGTATATATATGTGTGCGTGTAGATGTGTGTGTGCGTTTGTGTGCGTATATGTGTGTGAATATGCGTATGTGTGTGTGTGTGTGTGTATATGTGCGTGTGGATGTATATATGTGTATATATGTATGTGTGTGTGCCTGTATATATGTATGTGTGAATGTGCGTGTGTATGTATGTGTATATATATATGTATATGTATATATTTATGTGTGTATGTACGAATATGTATATATATGCACACGCAAATGTGTATATATGTCTGCACGTATGTGTGTTTGTGAATGTGTATGTGTGTATGTGTATATGTGTGAATGAATGCGTATATGCATATATATCCATATTTATATATGTGTGGACGAATATATATGTGTATATATGTGTGTATGTATGTATGTGTCTCTGTGTATGTATGTGTATATGTATCTGTAAATGTATGTGAAATTATGTATGTATATATATATATATGTGTATATTCATGTATGTGTATATGTGTGTGTATGTAGATCTGCATATATATATATATATGTATATATATATATTTATGTGTGAATGTATATGTGCGCGTGTATATATATATATATGTATACGTGTATGTGTGCGTGTGTATGTCTATGTGTAAATGTGTATGTGTGTATGTATGCATATTTGTATGTCTACGTATGTAAATATGTATATGTACATGTGCATGTGTGCGTATATCTGTATGTGTGTATGTGTCTGTGCGTGTGTCCTCATATATAAATATATCTGCATGTGTATGTATATATGTATGTATAGGTGTATATATATATATGTATGTGTGTGTGCACATGTGTACGTACGCGTGTGTATATGTGTATATATGTATGTATGTGTGTGTGTGTGTGTCCCTTATATATATATATATATGTATGTGTATGTATATATGTATGTATATATGTGTATATATGTGTGTATGCACATGTGTATGTACGCGTATGTATATGTGTATATGTATGTGTGTGTGTGTGTAAGAGTATACGTATGTATCCATGTATGTGTAAATGTGTATATATGTGTGTTTGTGTATACGTATATGTGTATGTGTAGGTACATATGTATGTACATATTCGTGTATAGCTATTTGTGTGTTTATCTGTGAATACACGTGTATTTGTGTGAGTGGGTGGGTGGGCATGCGTGTATGTTTGTGTATATATGTGTGCGCAAATGTATGTACATGTGTCTGTAAACCTTTGTATATATGTGCACGTAGGTGTGCATATATATGTGTGTATGAATTTAAGTATATGTACGTATATGTGTATACGTGTATATATATGTATATATGTAGATGGATGCATGTATATGTGTATGTATGTATGTATGCATCTATGTATATGTATGTATGTATATGTATGTATGTATATGTATGTATGTATATGTATGTATGTATATGTATGTATGTATATGTATGTATATGTATGTATATGTATGTATATGTATGTATATGTATGTATATGTATGTATGTATATGTATGTATATGTATGTATAT
>KL647334.1:105000-108449 GCA_000727475.1 Sarcocystis neurona
ACGGATTTGCCTGGCTGCTGCGCGGCAGTGGGGCTACTACGAGCAGCAAAAGGCAGCAGCAGCAGCGGCCCTTCTTAACGGACGAGGCGCAGCAGGCAGACGCGGAGGAGTCGGGCGCTGCGGACGCGGCGCAGGAGGCAGAGCAGCAGGAGCCGGAGCGCCGGCAGGAGGAGCGGGCGCAGCAGGCAGAAGCGCAATAGTAGTAGTAGCAGCACCAGCAGGAGTAGGAGGAGGGGGAGGAGAAGGAAGAAGACGGGGACGGCTTTCGCTTGGCGGTGGCTTCTTTCAGAGATGGCAGCAGCAGCAGGACGTTGGGGGCGAGAGACGGCTGCTACGGCGCGACCGGCAGTACAGCGTCGCGACGACCGCAGCAGCAGACTGGGCAGCCGCAGGAGGCTCGGACGCGACACCAGCAGCAGCGCCAAGCAGCCCAGGAGGAGAAGAAGTGGTGATTGTTGTTCCTCCGCTGCAGCCCCTTCGGGTCGCAGTCGTGGGAGCGGGAGCGGCGGGCGTGGAGCTCTGTCTCTCTCTGCATGCTGCGGTGCAGCAGCAGCTGCAGCGACTGCAGCAGCAGGTGGCTGGCCGCCTGGCGCGACAGGAGAGCCCGAGCACCAAAGGCCGCAGAGCCGACCCCCAGCAGCGCAGCAGCCGCGGAGGAGGAGGAATAGGAACAGCAGCCGTCGCTGAGGTGCAGCAGCAGCAGGAGGAAAGCGAGCGAACGCCAGGGGAGGAACGGGTGGAAGAGCAGGAGCCGCGCACGTTCAAGCTGACGCAGCAACGGAGCAGGGAGGACGGGCGCGGCGCAGCAAAGGTGACGACCCAGCAGGTGCACGGACAGGAGACGAGACAGGAGCGCGGAGGACACCTTCTCGAGCAGGTGACGCAGCAGCTGACGGAGGGGCAGACCACGGCGCAGCAGCAAAAGCGGGGAAAAGCAGCCGCGCACGAGGACGAGGAAGAGAGGAGAAGACGAAGAGAAAGGATTCGCTATCGGGAGAGACAAATTGCAGAGGAATTGCACCAGTCATTTCGTGTAGAGTTCCACCTCTTTACACGCGGTGACTGCATCCTCCCAGGCCGCGCCGCACCTGCACGGGCAAGTTCTCCACACGGTTCTGTCTATATCTCTGTGTCTTGCTGCTGCTGCGCTGCATGCGACCCTTTGTTCGCCTTGTGGGGAGTTGCGCACGACCTGCTGCTGCGACTTATGCTCCTGTGGAACGAACACCCGCGGTTGCTCCTGCTGTTGCTGCTGTGCGCGCCGCCGCGACGCCTCCGCTGCTGCGACTGCTGCTGCTCTGCCGCGTGCGCGCTGCCGTCTGTCCTGCACCTCCCTTCCGTCTCGCTGTGTCCTGCTGTATCTCTGCTCTTTTCGGTCACGCTGCTGCTCTTTGCCTCCATCCCGCTGCCACGTACTCCTGCTGTGTTGCTGTTGGCCACTTTCCTGCGACTCAAGCTGCTGCTGACGCGCGGCTGGGTTCCCGCGTTTTGCTGCTGCTGCTACACCTGCCAGACTCTCCTCCCGCCTTCTGTGATGCACGCGACTGCCACCCTCCTGCTGCGGCTGCTCTCCTGCGAGAGTCTACGCGGCGCTTCCCTTCTGCTGCTGCTACTCTGCTGAGCTGCTTCGTCTCCGCTGCTGCTGCTGTGCAGCGGTGCTTCGTTTCTGCTGCTGCTGCGCTGCTTCGCCTCCGCTGCTGCTACTCCGCTGCGCTGCATCATTTCTGCTGCTGCTGCAGCTCCTCTGCTGCGACTCTGGGTGCTGCTTCCTTTCTGCTGCTGCTGCGCTGCTGCTGCTGCTCCGCTGCGCTGCTTCCTTTCTGCTGCTGCTGCTCTGCTGCGCTGCTTCCTTTCTGCTGCTGCTGCTCTGCTGCGCTGCTTCCTTTCTGCTGCTGCTGCCCTGCTGCGTCCTTTCTGCTGCTGCTGCTCTGCTGCGCTGCTTCCGTTCTGCTGGTGCTGTTGCTCTGCAGGGTTTTTTGCTGCCGCGGCTGCGCGGACTCTCTACTGCTCTTCCGGGTGCTGCGCAGAGTTTTGCCTGCTGCGGTTGCTGTGGCCAAGACTTCTCTTGTGGGTGCTTGCTGCCGCGTGCGCGCACTGCTGTTGCTTTCCTGCACTTTGTAGATGAGAGAGCAACTGACTGTCCCCGCCGGTTTCTCTGCTGTCCCGTCTTCGGGGGGACAGCCCTGTGCAGGCTTCGCAACTGCAGTATTCTCCATATCTGCGAAAAGCCTCCTTTCCGCCCCCGGCGGATGCTCCTGCGTTTTTCTTGGTGGTTTGTCTTCGCAGAGACGCGTTACGCGCCTGTTGATCGAGAAGGGGATTTTTGTCCACACGGGCTGCAATATAACAGCAGTGCAGCTGGAAGCAGCAACGACAGAGACTGAGCGCTGCTCGTGCTGCTGCTCGTCTGAGCGCGACCACCGGGTGAGACTGCTGCAGCAGCTGCAGCAGCAGGCAGCAGCAACGGCGGCGACTGCAGCGCGGGCCGAAGCAGCAGCGTCTGCCTCGCTAGGAAGAGCTGCCGCTGCTGCTGCGCGCCGCGCCCGAGAAATCGAGACGCTGCAGACGGTGCGAGGGTTCAGCAGCACCGAGGAGAAACAGCTTTTGCAGCAGCAGCACAGACACCACATGGAGCAGCAGGAGATGCTGCTGGAGCGGCTGCGCGAGCTGCAGCAGCAGCACCGGGAGATGCTGCGACATCAGCGTGCGTACTTGCGGCAGCAGCAGGAGTACCAGCACCTTCGGGAGCAGCAGCAGCAGAAGCAGCAGCGCCAGGAGCAGCACACGCAGGAGCTGCAGCAGCGCACGCGGAGACAGGAGGAGGAGGGGATGCAGATGCAGAGGCGCAGCGAGGAGCAGCAGCACATGTTGCTGGGCCATTCGCAGCAGTCGTCTTTCTTCCGCACGCTGCAACAGCAGCAGCAGCAGCAACGCTGGACCTGGGAAGAGCGGCAGCAACCCCACCCGCTGCAGCTCTTTCGTCAGCAGCAGCAGCACGGGCAGGACCTGAGCAAGCAGCAGCGACAGCAACAACAGCACAAGAAAAAAACAGCCGAGGGCTCACAGGAGCCGTCGCGTCCGCTGCAGCAGTCCTCCGGAGGCGGCTCGTCAACAGCAGCAGCGCGCAGCAGCAGCAGCACCAGCACAGAGGAGAACGCTCCGAAGACAGGAACAACAACGCAGCAGCAGCAGCCGCAACAGCAGCAGGCGCAGCAGCAGCAGCCACAGCAGCAGCAATCGCAACAGCAGGAGCCGCAGCAGCAGAGACAGGAGAACACACCGGTGCTGCTGCGGCAGGCGTCTAACCATAGGGGGACCTCGCCGCAGCCGCAGAGACAGGAGAACAGGCCGGTGCTGCTGCGACAGCAGGCGCAGCACGAATCCGCGGTGCAGGATTCTGACCGCAGGGGGACCTCGCCGCAGCCGCAGAGACAGGAGAACAGGCCGGT
>KL647334.1:114239-141230 GCA_000727475.1 Sarcocystis neurona
TGTCTGTACACGCCTATCCTGGCTGGGGTTTCTGTACAACCCCACGCTGACTGGGGTGTACGTCCACGCCAGTACTAGCTGTAGTGTGTGTACACGCCTATACTGGCGGGGGTGTCTGTACACGCCTATACTAGCTGGGGTGTCCGTACACGCCTATACTAGCTGGGGTGCCTGTACACGCCTATAGTAGCTGGGGTGTCTGTACACGCCTGTACTGACTGGGGTGTCTGTACACGCCTGTACTGACTGGGGTGTCTGTACACGCCTGCACTGATTGGGGTGTCTGTACACCCCGGCACTGACTGGGATGTCTGTACACCCCTGCACTGACTGGGGTGTCTGTACACCCCTGCACTGACTGGGGTGTCTGTACACCCCTGCACTGACTGGGGTGTCTGTACACCCCTTCTCTGGATGAGGTGTCCGCATATCCCTTTCGCCCTTGGGGCGTCTTAATACCCGTGCACTGGTTGGGGTGTTAATACACTCTCGTAGTGGCGGGTGTGTTTGTACATCCCAGTGCGGCTGGGGTGTTTGCACACTCCTGTAGTGGCTGGGGTGCTCGTGCACGCCGCTATACTGGCAGGGGTGTCTGTCTGTGCGTCCCTGTGCTGGCTGGGGTCTCTGTACAGCTCCTACACCGGCGAGGCCGTCTGAGTGCCCCGATACTGGTTGTGATGTCTGTACACTTGTGCATTGTATGGGCTTTTTAGGAAAGAAAGAGAGGAGAAGCAGGAGAAGCACAGAGTCACACTCACAGAGAAAAAAGAGACGGAACATTGTTGCACTGCTGCTGCGAGTCGGATCGTTTTCTGCGCAGCTGATGCTGCTGCTGCTGCGGGACGCTTCATTTTCTGCGCCGCTGCTGCTGCTGCTGCGCTGCTTTGTCTTGGCTGCTGCTGCTGTTTTTTGGCCGGAAACGGTCACGCCCGTGCCGACTCTTTTGCGTAATAGTAGAACCGGCGCACCAGGGACTCTGCAGCCCTCCGTATCACCTCCTCTCTCCTTTTTCAGTGTACGTACCCCGCAAGTGTATGTAGACTGCGACTCCTTCCTAGTAACTTCCTCGGGTGCGCGATCCTCTTCGGCACGACCCACACACCCGCACACACCGACACCCACCCGCACCGACCCACACACACACAAACACATATACGCACACACCCACACACCCACCCACCCACCCACACACACACACACACACGCATATACACTGTTGGCTGAAAGTAGGGACGGGAAGATCTGCAGCCGTGCCGGCGTAGTGTTTTCGTCGACATGCTACTGCGCACCTGAAGACGCAGCGCGCTCGCGTGTATTTGTCGGAAACACCGTGCGCGTCTGTCCTATCTCCACCACTCTCTCGCGGTCTCTCACTCTCCGCAGGAAGCGAGAGAGGGACGCCGACACAGAGACATGTAGGAGCAATGCCCCAACTGCTCCATTCGAGAAAAGTTCTGGCAGAAATATAATTACGCTCTTCTCATCAACAGGGTCCATACAAACACGTACATATACGTATGTGTTTAAGTATTTATTCGAAGATATGTATGTGTGTATATGTATATGAAATGAATAGTCTTGCCGTCAACCTGGATGTTCACGCGGATAGACGCTTAGAGCGACAGGCGAACAGACATGTTCTATGTCTCCCTCTCTTCTTCTTTCTCTCTCCTTCCCTCTGTCCCTTTCCCTTTTTCCCGTTCTTTCTCACCTCTGTCCTTGTGTCTCTTACTTCTTTGCTTTCTCTCCCTCTTTGTCTCCCTTTATCAAGTAGCCGCGTACGAGTGGATCAGCGTAGAAAGATACGTCAAAAACTTTTATGTACGTCGTCTGTTTCGACAACAAAAGCAGTGGACTCCGTCGTTTCCTTAGAAAGCCACGCCACTGAGGTGTACGTGCGCCGGAGTGCTGCACAAAATTATACTAACACTAGTCTTCCCCACTCTTCACGCGCATGTTTGGGTGTTTCCAGAGACGTAAATACTTTGCGTCTTCTTTGTCATTCAGCAAAACACACAGACACATGGATGTGTCACTTTCCGGCCGCCAGGCTTCACCTCGTGTCTCTCGATGTCCGTTCCTCGGTCTCTGTATTTTCTGCCGGAGGGTCTTTTGTTCTCGGTCCCCCCCCCCTCTCCCCCAACCCTGCGAGAAGCAGACGTCTGCGCGAGCGGTCGCCTGGAGACCGCGGGAGCACAGCATCTTTGTTTTTTTCTTCGCAGCGAGACACGGCCACTACGCGCGTGCGCAGGTGGTTTGTTGGTATTTACGTTATCCACGCAAATCCGCCTAGCTCCCTACATGCCGCAAAGAGTAGACACGCTTTTCTCAGAGGCTCACGAGTCGTCCCCCACGTCTTCTCCATGCGCAGCCCCACAGAAAAACGGCGAGGCAGGGAGAGAGGACCTACACCGAGCAACATCCTCGCGAAGGAGAAACCGTCTCTCCGTGTGTCTGTTTGGAGGGAGCCGCGGCCCAGACGTATACGTCCATATACACACACACGAACGTACATACGCGTACACGCTGCGCAGCGGTTTCTGTGTGGAAGAAGGTTCAGCACGGCCCAGCAGCTCCGACGCGCGCGTTCTTCTTTCCTTGGTAATTGCCTCTTCCTTTCTCCGTGGTCTTCTGGTACCTCTCCCGTGTCATTTTCGCAGTTCTGGACGCGGGACCGGTGTTGACTCACAATCTCCTTGAAGTTCTTCGCGAAGGACAAGCAGCAGCTAATTTGCATGTGTGGAATCCGGAGAAACCGGCGCTGGCCATTCTAAGCTGCGGGAGAGAATATGGTGTTGCTTGGCGCGGTGACGTCAGTATAGAGGGCCAGTGGGTCGCCCGTGTCAAGGTACGGCCCCTCCTGCGTTAGCTGCGTCTCCCTCGCGTCGACATCCATTCCGCTGCCGTTTGTCTCTCCAAGCGCCGGCTCCCGCAAAGCAGCTGCTGCTCGCTCGTCTGCTTTGGCTGTCCGTCCGCGTATCTCTCTCTGTGTCTGCGCGTGTCTCCGTGTCGACGTCCCGGTGTCCCTGTCTCCGTACGACTCCGTCTCCGTCTGTGTCTGTTTATGTTGCCCATATGTGGGGAGTGATGCATGCAGCCTTCGCGTGTCAGAGCTGCACGTCGTTCGCCGGGCTGCCGCGGTGGCCCACGACTTTGCGGGTTGGGTGTCTCTCTCCTGCGATGTTCGCTCCCGCGTCGTTCCACTTGCCAAAATACGTCCACCGTCTACACTTCGCCCATCTGTCTATGTATGTGCGTGTATATGTGTGTGTGTGTTTATATATACATGCATATGTGTGTATATCAGCATTTGTATGCATGTGCACATACGTGTGTCTATGTGTGTATGTATACTTGCAGTACGCGGCATATATATGAGATACAAATGTATGGATGTCTGCAGAGTAGGCTTGCGCTGCTGGTGGCGGGAAAGTGCCTCTGTGTGGGAGAAGAGCAGCCGTCACGGACGTTTCTTTGCTTGTCTGGGGAGAAGACGCTTTCTCCTCCTTCAGTGTCGCGCTGGCGGCGGTGTACGTACAGCCGAGTCCGCAGGTGTACAGACACGAGGAGGAGATCCACCCCCCGGGCGTGTGTGCAGGACGGGAAAATTAATTTTTGTGTTGGCCGTCTCCCTGGTTCTTCTTGTTGAGGAGACGGAGACGGAACTGCGTTGCGGCGGTGTCCATCTGCTCCGTGAAGAAAAAAAGGAAACTTGTGCCTGTGGTTGCTGCTGACTGGATTACATCGATTTATGTGTGGAGGAGATAAAAGAAGAAAAGCACTGCAGTGTGCATGTGTTGGAGTTGCAACGAACCCGGCAGAAGAAGTCCACGGCCACCTGCGCGGTCAGTCTACGGCTGTCGTAGAAGTCTTCGCATATACAGCCGCGTCGAGAGAGACGGGGGGGGGGGCGAAGGGGGAAAAAAAAAGGAAGGGATAGGGGAAAAGAGAGACATATCAAGAACAGCAGAGTGTGTGTGTCTACCGAAAAAAGTCGAGCGGAAGATAAGTAGATGGGTTTGAGAGGGACACACAGAGACAGGTACAGAGGATAGAAAAGGCCGAGGTGGATAGATACGTGTAGATGTAGTTTGTAGATACAGGTAGATAGATATAGACAGACAGATGTGGATCTAGGTATGGATAGATTTAGGTGCAGATATAGATAAATAGATATAGACAGGTAGAGAGAGATACAGATAGATAGATACAGATAGGCAGGTACATAGATACATAGATATAGATAGATACAAACAGGTACGTGTACATAGGTATAGATAGATATAGACAGAGAGCGATAGGTATAGATAGATAAAGATGGAGATGTGTACATATATATATATATAGGTATACAGATATAGATAAATGTATGTAGAGATGGGTAGAGATAGATATATGTAGATAGAGATAGATATAGACAGCTACAGATATTGATGGATATAGATATATATAAGCACGCATAGATACCGATAGATGCAGATTTAGATACAGGTATAGATAGATAAATATGGACAGATGATGTTAGGTGTGAATATAGATAGATATAGGCAGATACAGACAGAGAAGCGAGACGTAGATTGACGTAGACAGGGATAGATAGGAGGTGGACAAGTAGATGAGGAAGGGACGGGCAGGTAGTTCAATACACACACCGATAGCGAGGAAGGGACAGACATAAATTTCCGGAGAGCTCGATAGAGAGCTGCACACATACAAGTATAGATGTAGATGGGCAGGTAGAGAGGTAAATACATGGATCTCACGGGCAAAAACAGAGATAGAGACGGAAATACAGAGAAACAGATACGGAAGTAGATAGCGAAAGGCAGACAGATAGAGAGATGAGCAGATAGACGGGTAGGTGGTGATAGAGAGAGACTAGAAGGTAGCTGGGTGGATACAGATAGATGGAGAGATAGGAAAAACTGAATATAGAGAGTAAGAGACTGATGGTGCACGCGGATGTGTGTGAAGGTTGTCGTCGACTGGCCACAAGCTGGTGCTGCTGCTAGTGTGGGGTGGGACGGAGACGCGGTGAGCTGCTGCTGCGTGTGCTGCTGCTGTTGTTCCTGCAGCGGAACTTGGACGAGCGGTGGATCCGCGAGTATCAGACGCTGCCTTCTGGGACGCGTGCGGGCGGTGGCAGGGGGGGGAAGGGAGGTGCAGCAGAGGAGGAGGAAGCGGCAAAGGACGAGAGTGACGATGAAAATGAAGAAGAGGAGGAAGCCGTCGCTCTCGCATGCGCGACTGCGGCGGGTGTCGCCAGGGGGCCTCTGGCTTCTTCGCTGTCAGCAGCAACGAGCAGAGGAGGAGCAGCAGGAGCTGAAGAGGAGGAAGAATCCGCGTCTTCTCTGTCGAGTGAAGAGGAGGGGGCAAACACGGAAGGAGCAAGAAGTCCTTTGCGGGAGCTGTCGAAGAGAGTCTCGACGCTGCCGCGGCTGTGCACGAGACAGCTGTCTCGTCTCTTCTCGCGCCGCAGCAGCAACGGCCGCGGCAGCGCGCGGCAGGTGGAGCAGCAGCTGCAGGAAGGAGGACGGGCTGAAGGCCGTGAGTTTTGCTGGGCAGAAGGCGACGCACAGACCTCACAGGTGATGAGCCGCAACGAGGAGGAGGAGGAGGAGGAGAAGAAGAAGAGACGAGAGTTCGGTCTGCTGTTCGCAGCCTTGCTCGGCAGGAGGAGACGGCATGAGAGTCGCAGCAGGAGCAGCGGAGACGACAGCGACACAAGCAGCCGAGCAGGAAGCCGAGGCAGGCGAAGCAGAGGCAGGCGAAGCAGCAGCAAGAGCAGCAGCAGAGACGGATCGGTGCCTTCTTTGATGCGGGCGGTGCACGCGGGAAGCGATGACGCAGCAGCAGCAGCAGCTAGGCACCTGCTGTGGCGGTCTCCGTCCAGCCAACGGAAGCGGCGCTCTGCGACGGAACGCAGAGAAGGGAGAAGATCGCGGTCGGCGGCACCACCAGCAGACAGAGAGACGAGACACCGAGACGGCGAGAGACGTCCGGGAGACACGCTGCTGCACTTGCTGCGCGTGAGGAGAAAAAGCAAACAGAAGAAGGAGGAGGAAGAACAGCAGCGACAAGCGCGCATGCGGCAGCAGCAGCAGCAGATGCGCTGCGGCGGCTGCGCTGCCAAGGTGCCGGCGACAGTCCTGCAGCAGGCATTCCACGAGCTGCGGGTTCAAGACCTCCGCATGCAACAGCAGCGGCAGATGCTGCTGCAACGACAGCAGCAGCAGCGGACGCACACGCAGACGATTTTCGTGAGGCAAGACGAGCCGCTCACCTCTTCTCCCGGCGGCGCAGCAGGCAGCAGCAGTGCAGCCGCAGCAGCAGTAGCTGCTTTCTCTTCTTCTTTCTCCCCTCCTCCGGCCTCCTTTTTTGCAAACGCAGCAGCAGCAACGGGGCCTCTCGCTGCTCGGCCGCCGCCGCCCCCTCCTCGACTCCTGTTGCAGCGAGAAGAAGTACTTGTGGGGTTGGCGGACGCGGACGACGGGTGCATATTTACGGCGACGCCTCTTCAGCGGTGTCGGGCTGTCTTCAATCGGGGTGGCAGCAGCGGCATCGCATCAGCCGCAGGAACGCCGCCGTCGCAGCCGCTCCTGGTGCAGACGGTTGACTTCTTCAGGTGAGCCAGAGAAAAGAACAGCAGCAACTACCGCGGGGGACGGCAGACGGAGAGAAGGAGGAGGAGGAAGCAAAGGAGAAGAAGAGGCAGCAGGACGCAGGACGCGGAGAGACCTGCAGCAATCGGAACCGCCGCAGGAGCTGCGCGCAGCAACGCAGCAGCAGCAGCAGAAAGGAGGAGCAATCGTAGGACTCAGGAGGAGCGGCTGAGGGAAAGGAAGTTGCAGCTGCAAAAGTTGCAGCACACTGGGAGCAAGAAAAGAAGGAGCAGCAGCTGCTGCCGTCGCACAGGCGCAGCAGCAGCGGCCAAAAGATAGCAAGGAGCGACCGCATTTGCGACGGGGCAGAAGCAGCAGCAGCAGGACGAGAAGAGGTCGCAGCAGGACAGGAACTGCAGCAGCGGCAGCAAGGCCGGTGGCGGCAGCAACAGCGACGGCAATACTAGGGACAATCTATTGAAGCAGCTGCATCGAGACGAGCCGCAGCCCGAGAGGGGAAAGGGGGGAGCAGCAGGACGGCAGCAGCAGGCAGAACAATAAAAACTCGTGCTGCCGCTGTTGCTGCTCCATCTTGCTGCCGCTCTTACTGCTGCTGGTGCTGCTCCTCTTGCTGCTGCCCGTACTGTTTTGCAGCTGTTTTCCTCCGGCTGCTCTTGCTACCGCTGTTTTGCTCTCCGGGTGCTCGTCTTGCTGCTGCTGTTTCCCTGTTGCTGGTCTTGCTGGTGCCACTCCTGCTCTTTCTGCCGCCGTTCTGGTTGCTGCTGCTGCGCCGGTTGTTGCTGTAGCTGGTGCTGGTGAAAACGTGTTGCTGCTGCAGCACGCTCTCTCAGGCGGTGTCTCGCAGCGGCTGGTGCTGCTGCTGTTGCTGTGTTGCAGTTCTTTTTCACCGTTCCTACGGGATCTTCACGCCGTGGGACGGAGAATGTGGGGTTTGCTGCTGTTTGGCCTGTGCTGCAGGGCCTTTTTCCCGGACTTCTTCGTCTTCGGGAGAATTGCAGCAACGCACGCTCTTTCCGACTGCTACGCGATGGGCGCCGAGCCGCTTGTTGGCCTCCTCACTGCTGTTCTCCCTGTTGGTGCTGACGCTGTCGTGAGTGTCTCTCTCGCCTGCACTGCTGCCTCGCATCCGCTGGTCCTGCTGCTGCCGCTATTCTCTCTCTGTCTCTTGTGCTGCTGCTCTCGGGTGCTCCTCCTGTTCCTGGACCCGCTGCTGCTGCGAGGGCGGGGTGAACTGCTGCTGCGTCACTGCTGCTCCGTCCTGCTGCTGGTGCTCCAGGGAAGGAAGGCGCTGCCCGCAGCTGTCTCCTCTTCTCTCCACCTGCTAAGAGCCAGACGCCTGCTGCTGCTGCTGCAGAAGAAGAAGAAGAGGAAGAAGACCTGCCGAAATATCGGCAAACGTTTTCGGCAGATGCTTCCACGTCGATGTGGACGGGTTAACATTGAAAGTAGTAAACGCCTGCACGAAAGGCTGCTGTATGTTTCCTTGCAGCTACACGGCTGTTTCTTCACGTGCTCCTAGATCAAGTCGATTTCTACCGGTATATAACGATATATAAATATCTGCAGTAAGTGGACATATGCATACATGTACTCGTGTATACCCTTGTATACATATATATGTATAGATGTATGTATTAAGCGTGACTCGCGTATGTCTCTTTGGTGTATTGCATGCGGACTGTCTGCATGAGTGCAACCTGGGCTTGCAGTGCTGCTGCTGCTGCTTCTGGCTATATGCCGCTGCCGTTGCTCCGGCATTTGTCTCTCTGCAGCTGCTCGTCTTCCCTGTTGCTGCTGTCCTTCATTCGGCAAGTGCTGCTCCCTTCGCCGCTGCTGCCGGTCTCGCTGCTGCTGTTGCGCCCACGGCTGCCGCTGCCTCAGCTGCTGCTGTACCAGCAGGCTGTGTGCGCGTCCCGCAGCTGCTGCTGTGGCCGTTGCTGCTGGGTTTTTTGTGTTGTGTGATAGGACTGCACCGCCGCTCCGTCACCGCAGGACGGTCCTTGTTCCCTTTTCTGTGTTGCTGCTGCTGCAGTGCTGCTCGACCACGGCTTTGGTCTACGATTTTGCTGCTGCTGCTGCTGCTGCGCCTCGGTGCTGCAGCTGCTGCTGCTCTCCTAGTCTGCTGCGCCTGGTGCCGTGGCTGTCAACTCTTCCTGCCGCAACTGCTGATTCTCCCGTATGCCGCTGCTGCTTGTGTGTTGTTGTAGACGGCAAACTTGCTGCTACAACTGCTGGGAGGCTGCTGCTCTGTTCTGTCGAGAGAAAACTGCTCGCTCGTCGGCGGACACACAGCGCAAGGCGTCGAAGCGGCCGCGGGCTTGACCGTGACCGGCCGCATCGGGGCGCCGTCCCTGCTGCTGCTGCAGAAACCTTCGACTGGTGCGGAAGGCGGCTGTGTCTGCGCATGCGCCGCAGAGTCGGCCACCGACCCCCAGCAGCAGGAGCAACTACTGCAGCGGCACTTCTCACACTTGCGGGCGATGCACCACCAGCACGAGGGGCAGCAGAGGAAGAAGAACGACGGCACGTCTGCGTCCCGGCCGACGAACAGCAGCAGCACCGAGCAGCAGGCCCAGCAAGAGGAGGAGGACGACGAGTGGCAGCTGGAGTCTGCGTGGACTTTTGGCGAACGCAGCGGCAGCCGTGCTGAGCTGCCGTCGGCTGCCGCGGTGCTGGCAGCGGCAAGAGCCCAAGACAGCGACACCTCGCAGCAGCAGCAGCTGCTGCCGAGCAGGAGCAGCAGCGGCCTTCCGCGGATCTTCTGCCCCCTCTGCATAGACCGCGTGGGCTACCTCTCGAAAGGGACGGCGCGAGCGAGGCGGGGATGTCTGCTGGTCTTGACGAAGCCGCTCGGGACTGGGATTGTTCTCTCGAGCCACATGCAGGGCAAGGCAAAGGGAAGGTAATGTCACTTTGTTGTTGCCGCTGTTGCTTCCGCATGCACACGGAGCACAGCAGCAGCAGAGAGTCCCGCAGCAGCAATGAGAGCAACAGCAGCAGCAGCAGCACCACCCAAGAGAGCAGCAGCAGCAGCAAAAAGAGCAGCAGGAGCAGGAGTGTGTGAGGAAAGGCAGCAGCAGAAGCGGTGCAGGGGGACAGCAGCAGTGCTGAGAGAAGAAGCAGCTCGAGAAGCAGAAGTCGCAGCAGCCGAGCCAGAAGCACGCAGCAGCAACAAAAAGAAGCAGCAGCACCGCAGACGCACACACAATACACGGAGAGATTCCAGCAGCAGCAAAAGTAAGAGCAGCAGCAGCAGAGCGTAGAGCACAGCAGAAGATAATGATTTTGTAAAGCAGAACATGTCTATGTGCTTCGTCAGAACTCGGTATACTCTTGTACACCGAAACGGAGGAGGAGGTGCCGGAGAGGCAGCAACAGCAGCAGTAGCAGCATCCTGAGCATGTGTCAGCAGCAGCAGGAGAAACTCGGCGCAGTATCGCAGGTAGTCCGAGAGCGCAACAGCAGCAGCAACAGGAGCGGCCCCGCAGCAACGAAACTGTGGCAGGGGCAGCAGAGCAGCAGCAGATGCAGCAGAGGCGAGGTGAAACGCATACACATGCATGACTGATGTGATACATATGTCTATATATCGTGTCCTGCTGCTACTGCTGGTGCTACTGCTGCTGGTGCTACTGCCGCCGGTGCTGCTACCATTCTGTCGCACCGCGTTGCGTTGCTGCTGCTGCTCTTGCACCGCGTTGGGCTGCTGTTGCTGCCGCTGCAGATGGACTATGGAGGCGCTGCAGGCGATGGAGAAGTCAAATCGACTGGCGGCTGCATTGCTGCTGCAGCATGACGCAGCGGCCTGCACCGATATTACGGGTGCGTTTCTTTCTTCTCGACCGAGAGAACTGCAGAATTCCTGCATAATCTGCCCATACCTCCACCCCTGGGGACAGATGGCTGTGTCTGGGGTGGACGCAGAAGGCAGTCGTGCGCGCGTCTCTCTTCGTCCACGCACGCTGCAACATCTGCAGCAACTGTGTCTCTGTGTCTCGTGTCCTTGCAGCTGCAGCAGCGCAGTTCTTCTTCGGCTTTCCTTTCCTTCTCTCTGTCCCTTTCTCTTCTTCACCGCCGTCTCTTCGTTGCCTTCTCGCCCCCGCGGGTTTGCCCCGCAGCTCTCTTCTTGCTGTTTCGATGTTGTGCTGACTGCGAAGAAGAAAAAGAACCTGCGGCCGTCGGGGGCGACTGCGTGCAGCTCATCGTCATATGCCGGCGGCGCGCAGCACGACAGATGTAAAAGACGAAGCGATGTTTTGCTGTTGCTATGCGTGTCTCAGATAACGGGACCTCCGCAAAGAAGGGAACTGGGCAGATGTATCTGTGTGGGAGACTGTGTTGCGTGCGGCGCGCAAATATGGAAAGTAGACATATATGTGAGGCCAGAGAAAAGAAAGTGAGGCAGCTGTTGCTCATACAAAGGAGATGATGCATACAGACATACGTCGTCGTTGTGCCTCTGTACAAACACATAGCTCTATACATGTATATATATATATCTGCGCATGTCTATATCTATCTATTTACATGTAGCTGTGTACACATATGTATATATATGTGTACGATTTCTTTATTTATCCACGTAGAGGAATCCTGCTGTTTGTGTGCGTAGCGTTGTGGGAGACAGGCATCTGCTGTACTGCCGCAGTGGGCAGCTGCTGCCACTTAAGAAGGCACGCATGTGTGCGGCGAGAGAGAAGGGAGGATAGATAGGGGACATCATCCCTGTGCGTGCATACGTCGTATTCTTCGATATTTTCGTGTCTCGTCTTGACACAGGTGTGTGGGGCATGCAACTGTCAGACGCGCACGCACACATATGTGTATGCGGTACATATATAAATATATATATATATACATACACGCATATAGGAACCTCCTGACCTGCGCAACACATTGCACGTGGGTAGTGGCCATGCAGGCGTGGCCGTCTGCCTGACGCGTCCACGCCTGTTGACTCAGTCACATGCCGTGGGTGCGTGTCGCTGTCTTGCTGTGCTGCTGCTGTCTTGCTGTGCCACTGCTGCGGTTGCTTTGCTGCTATTCCTGCCGCTGCTCTGCTGCTGCTGTTGTTCTGCTGCTGCTGCTGTTCCTGCTGCTGCTGTTGCGTCTCCTTCAGGCTTCGGGTTGCTGGGACATCTGCTGGAGGTGCTCCGGGCGTGTCGCAGAGCGCGTGCTGCAGCAGACGCGGCAGCAGCAACAGCGGCAGCGTCGAGCTTTGCAGCAGCCGTGGTGCGAGGCCGAGACGGTGGCGCAGCAGGAGGAGGAGCGGCAGGAGGAGGACGTTCTTCGCCCGGAGGGAAGGCGTCTTCAAGCAAGGCCGGGACGAAGGAAGGCGCTGCGCAGCAGCAACAGAAGAGAGGACCGAGGAGAAAAGGCATGCTGTGCGCTAGAATACATCTCTCTGCTCTCCCGGTGCTAGAAGGGGCACGGCAGCTGCTACGGAGAGGCGAGCAATGTTCGCTCCTGCCGGCCAACCTACGATTCTTTGGGGCGCTACGGTTTCCTGCAGCAGCGGCAGCAGCAGACGGCTGGCGGCGCGCGGGCAGCGGCTGGAGCGGGCGTGAGGCGGCCGCAACGAACTTCGCAGCAGCGGGCGCGCACGAGAAAGAACGCGGAACCCGAAGAAGAAAAAGAGCGGCGGGAGGGAGAGCCGGCGGGGGAAGGAAAGGAGACGGTCGAGGCGGGGGACAAGCCGCAGAGACGCTGGGGAACAAGAAGGCGCAGCAGCAGCTGCCGGAGCTCCTCCCCCTGCTCTTCGATCCGCAGACCTCGGGAGGGCTGCTAGCGGTGCTGCCGCAGGAAAGTGCTGCTGCGTGCGTTCAGCAGCTGCGCACTGCAGGCGGATATTGCGACGCATGTATTATCGGCTGCCTCACAGAGCGAAGCGGCTACGACGACGACGAAGACGAAGAAGAAAAGGCAGCTGCTGCAGCGGGGGCCCTAGGAAGAACAGCAGTAGCAACAAACACGTGGACTTCCTCCCGTCCGCCCATCTCTCTCGAAGATCTGCGGCGTGCGGTGGATTGCCTGGAGTAGGCCACGTGCAGCAGGCAGCAACACGTGAAGGGCGCGGGCGGAGGCTATGTGGCAGCACCAGTGGCAGCAGGAGCAGCAGCAGCAGCGCCGGCCTTCGCGAGGAGACGTGGAAGGAAGGCATGCTGCGCGCGCAGGCTGCAGTAGAAGGCGCGGAACGGGGGGGAGAGAGAGCAAGCCGATCTCACCCCAGCAGCAAGGACAAAAAGTCCCTCAACGCATCAAAGGAAAGGAGGTTTATCTCGTCCTACTCATACACATATAGGAGAAGAGTAGGCATATCTATAAATATGTATCATACACATATATACGTATCTGTAAGTATGCGCCTGCACCCATGTATATATGGGCGCGGAAGGAAATCGGTAGACGAGGAGGAAAAAGTGGAAATGAAGCAGTGTAGCGGCAAAACGTCTGCAGACGTGGTAGGCGGAGAGGGTGGTGCAGGTTATCTCGAAGTTGAAGAACTTCCCCGAAGCAGCCGGCTGCGGGTACACGCGCAGCACAGCGAGAGAGAGAGACAGGTGGGCGCAGCAGCAGGGTGCCAGTTGCTGGCAGGTCCGTCAGTTCCCCACACAAGACGTATATCATCCTCTCTCTCTCCGCACATACATATGTACATGTAGAGAGATGAATAGTCTCGCGCTACATACAAATTTATCTACACGTGGATATGTAAAAGTGCGCTGGTATATACGTAGGTATCCTGGTGACTTCTTCTCGGCCGAAGAGAAACACTCCCGTAGTAGTGATCCGTGCCGCCCAGGAAGCGAGAAAGAACAGCTGCCAACACATGCCTACGTAGACTCGCACACAGAGATAGAAACGCGGAGAGACACCTACACAAGACAGAGACACAGAATATGCACATGGATATATATATATGTACATGTCGAGGAAGAAAGCGAGAAGCACAGAGATTCAGGGAGAGAGACATACATATATATATATACATGTGCGCGGGGAGAGAAACGCAGAGAGAGAACGGCATATACACCTAGGGAGAGAATGACATAAACAACCACATATATGTGTATATGGGAATAGATAGAGAGAAGCATGCATACATCATTCAGAGAGACAGAGAGACGTTGAAATATATATATATATATGTATGGGGAGAGAGCGGAAGAGAGCGAGACAGACAGAGAAGAGACGCACAGACAACTGGGAACAGAGATCCACATAAAGAGATATAAATGTATGTTTATGTGGGGAGAAAAAAAGAGAGGAAGGCCAGCGCACGCACTGGTGGGAAGACGGAGAGAGAGAGTGGTGGAGTTCGAGAAAGACAGGCGCACAGAGGAAGAGAAAAAAAGCGGTGCGCATAGATACAGGGGGCACAGAGAAGGACTTTCTATACATCTGGAAGGAGATAAAAGTGCGCGCGGACATCTGGGAAGAGGAAGCGAGAGAAAGAGAGAGACACACAAATACGTACACGCCCACACATACACACATATACACACACATACGCACGATTATACGCACATATATACACATCTACACATATACACATATCCACATCCACACATCCACACATACACACATATACACATATACACATACGCATACACACATATACACACGTACACACATACACACATGCGCACATATACACATACACACATACACACATATACACATACACATACACATGCACATGCACATGAATACAAAGAAGACGTGTACGGCGGCAACTTTTCATGTAAAGTGGGGAGGAGGACTACGAAGGGGCTGCACTTTTGCGTTCGCGGGACGACGCTGTGCGTGTGAGAGAATTTGAAACTGCGAAGGGCCGCAAAACAGCCCACACCTGCCCAGAAGTGCTGAAGAGGACGCCGCCAGCGCGCGCGCGTTTCTCCAGGGGACACCGCCGAGGCAAATCTTCGCAGAGATGCAGTGATCAGTTGGAGCCTCCGACATTCTGGGACAGCACATGTTGGGCAGCACATGTAGGGGCAGGGAGGGAAGGCGGTGTTGAGAGGGCAAGGGAGACAAAGAGACAGAGGCACAGAGATAGACCCAGTCAGCGGAGTCGGAACGGTGCAACGGACACCCACATATTGATTCACATTCATATGTATACATATATGTGTATATATATAAGAAGGTTTGCGTGCGGAGGAGAGCTTTTGCATGTAGGGGAAGAAGAGAGAGAGATGAAGGGTGAACGAGGAGTGTTATGACTGCTCGTTAGACATGTATACACATACATGTGTATATACACATAGATAGAAACACATGAATATATGTGTGTACAGAAAAGTGTGTACACACACATATAGAGACTTACGTTCACACTCGAAAGGAGAGAGAGCGTCACGGCTGCGATACGTTGGACGCAAGAAAGAGAGAGACAGATGCGACGGAAAAATGAACAGCGAATTAGCTGCGCAGAGCGAAGTCGGCCTGCGGGCTCGTCCAAGTTCGCGGCAGAGAAAGAGAGCAAATGGGTGGGAGGCTCTTTCTCTTGCTGGCGCCTCGTAGCAGGTGTTTTGAAAAGTCGGCGTGGGCGGGAGAATGTGAGTAACAGTGGAGAGAGCGGCAGTGCAGGTGCCGGAGAGATACGCAGAAGAAGTGTTTGCGTGCGTGGACCTGCTGCGTTCGTCTTCGCATGCGGCACGTGACTCGACGAAGCGCGGCTGCACGAGAGAGAGGAAATGAAAAGAGAGAGTGAGAAAGAGAGGAGGAAGAGAGATTGAGAGTTTCTTACAATGTTGAAGTGGCGGCGCATGTGCGATGGCGTGCGTGGTGTAAAGTGTGGGTGTTCGAGAGGTGGCTGAAAACGCAGCCGTGTAGCCCCTTCGTTTCTTTGTCCACCAAAGAAGCGGCGTGCGTCCCTTATTATTAAATCTCCGAAATTGCAGACAATAACTGGTCTTCACTGCGACAGTTCGCCACTGCCCGCACGGACGTCTCCTGCTCCGACCGAAGTGCGTCGTCGCACCTGTCACTGCGCTTCTGCATGCCGCGGTGGCATTCCTAGCCCCGCACACGCAGAGATGTATAGCTGCAGACGTATCCACACGTTCACACACACGTCAGGTGAAAAGATACAGAAACACTGGCGCACACGGCGTCCGACGGAAAACTACTTCCATGTGAAGAAGCTGTACAGCGACAAATAACTATATTCGTTTGTACGTTGTTGCGACGAGAAAAGAAACACTGGCACACGCGGTGCCCGACTATTTCTTCCTGCGGCAGATACTTGCCCGAGAAACTGTACGTGTTTCAGGGTGCAGAAGTCCAGGCGTGTGCGCGGGCGCTGACACCAGAGAACGCGTAGCGAGACAAGTGCCCACTTGTAATTCCGTGTAAGCCGGAGAAAAAACACACATACCTAGACGTGACACATACAGGCACGTGCAGAAGCGGGTGTGCAGGAGAAGCACGTAAAGACGTACGTATAGATAGACGTGCAGATGCACGACTGCAAGACTAATACATAAGGATATACATGGACGGTGCGATAATCCATGGAAGTAGGATACGGAAGAGGTGTCGCAGAGGATACAGGGAGCGAAAAAGTTCCCACTCGTATTTTTTAGAGCAGAAGAGAAAACAAATACACATACCTAGACGTGATACACGCACGCATGTGCAGAAGCACATGTACACAAGAAATATGAAGTATATGTATATGCATACATAGGGAGAGAGAGACACACACGTCTGCAGAAGCAGGTGTGCAAGAGAACTATGGAAAGAAGTGTGTATAGATAAACGTGCAGATGCACGACAGCAAGACAAATATATAAAGATATATGTATATATATACAGACGGTGCGAGAATCCGTGGAAATAGGATACGGAAGAGATGTCGCAGAGGGTACGGGGGACTACAGATGTTTCCATGAGTACCTTCTTAACCAGGAGACGAAGCGGATACACCTACGGAGGCGTGATAGGTATTAGATATACATATGCAGAAGCAGGTGTACAGGGGGAACGTATCATATATATATATATATACATATATATATATATATGCATATATAGGTACGTGTGCAAAGGCAGATGTGCAACAAAAATGTATCGACATGTGAATAGGTACAGGTGCAGAAGCAAGTGTACGCAGGGAATATATATGCATAAATACATATCTATATATGTGCACGCAGTGAGGTGATGCAGGGACACGGAAGAGATAAGAGATTTTGAAAAGGGTACAGTAAACGACTCTGAAGGGGCGACGGTAGTGATGCGAGTCGGGAAAGGCGGATGTGTAACTGAGTGGAAAGCAGTTACTTTGAAGCGAGATGGATTTTTTCGGCTTGGTGTTTACCGGAGAAATTCCGCATGCATCTCAAAGTGCTCTGCAAAGATGACTGTCCCCCGTTGCACTTCGGTACCTACTGTGCACAAGTCTGCGTACAAATTTAGACGTGTAGGTAGGCGAAGAACAGGAAGCAAAGTGGTTGTTTAAAAACGTATGGGTGTCTGTCTCGTTACCTAGTCAGGTAGATTTTACAGCGCAGGTGGTGAATACGCGTTCGGTGGCAAAGCGCAGATGTGCAGCTGTTTGAGCGTGAAGCAGCACACGCTTGCGTGTGTATGTGTGTGAAGGATCCTGCATCAGCAGTAGCGGCGGAAGGAGACGGAAGAAAAGCTTACACATACGGGCACTTGTTTGCATATGCACACATCCGCCTGCAAACGTATCGAGTGACAAGTGGATGCATACGCAGATGTAGAAATACACGAAGGCGGTTATATGCACACAGTGCGACACACACATATGCAGCCGTAAACTGCACACCACGTGTCTACAGAGAGAGAGACAGAGGTACTACATCTAAGGGGGGGGACAGGTGTGGGGAGAGGCACAGCCACAGGGACAACCGCAGAGATCTAGATAAATGGGGAGACAAATCTACAGACAAAGATCTCTACAACGGCAGAAACACACGTGGTAACAGAGACACAGACAGCCAGCTGAAAATGTTGCTATCGAAGAAAACACGGGTGGAACTGAGTCGATCGACAGTGAGGTTGATTGAGACACGGGGACTGGTCCTGGGGAGACCGATGGAGCCAGTGAACTATAAATTTTTACAGAGGCACAGAGTTCAGTGGAGGTAAAGGTTGATGGCGATGAGACAGATAGACCCAGGTGAAGAAGGCAGACACAGAGTGCGAGAAGGAGACATGTGTGTCATCGAGCGACACACGGAGAGTGTTGGTGTAAGGAGGCGATATAGAGACAGGAACGGCGGCAGGTATAGGCGACTGCACGTATATATGTAGGGCTCGCGGAGTTAGCATTGTAGACATAGCTGTGCGAGGTAGACGCTTTGCGACATTTTCAAAAAGAACTGTTCGCATAGGATTGGATGTACCTCTACGTGTTGACAGAGACGTGACGATGAACAAACACGTGGACATACACGCGGATCAGCCGAAACAGGCAACCAGAAACGAGTGTGAGAGAAGCAAGGACGTACTCGGGAGGGAAATATTGTTCAGAGTGACCTGTAGATAGAGGAACGCGGAAACGATAAGCTGCTTGCTCTGCAGGTGTAGGGCCGAGGAAACGCAATATCTAAAGTAATGTATATATGTATATGTATATATATGGGTAAAACAGGGAGAAAGGCAGAAGTCCACTTTGGTGGAAAATTGCTACTGCGACATCGGAGTGACGCGCCCAGAGAAACCTGAGCATATGCAGCTCTCTGTATGCAGGTACTTACGCATGCGTACAAATATGTAGGCAGCACCTTGAGCATGCCTTCTGCGAGGTAGAGAGGTTTGGGGGGCATGGGGCTTACGCAGAGCCAGAGGGATGCAACCCGACACGCAGAGGCGTCACGCAGAAGCACCGCCCTGCAGAAGTGTAACAACGGAAAGACACACGCATGCAAAAGGTACCTCCCTGCAGCAATACACGCATGCAGCGACTTGCGCATGCAGTGACACCTGCATGCAATCAGCGACGCATGCAACAACGTGCACTCGCCGTGGTTCACGCTTGCAGTGATATTCGCACGTGTACCTGTATACACGCAGCAGTATGCGCACTCAGCAGCAGACACATGCCGCGCTACATGAAGGCCCCAACACGCGGACCCAGGGACACGTGCACCCCCACAAAATAGCAGTGATGTGCGACGCAGGCATCAGGTACAGTGAATGCTAGAGAAACGCCACGCCGCTCGTCTGCGTGGAGAATCTGGTCTGAAGCGGGTAAGTGTAGCTACACATTGTGAAAACCGCGCA
The DNA here is from genome assembly GCA_000727475.1 of Sarcocystis neurona. Classification (NCBI taxonomy): domain Eukaryota; phylum Apicomplexa; class Conoidasida; order Eucoccidiorida; family Sarcocystidae; genus Sarcocystis; species Sarcocystis neurona. The sequence continues at coordinate 133,124 of KL647334.1, forward strand.
GACGTAGAACACCGCATGCATGCAGAGAGCTAGGCAAGAGAGGCAGACACACGCGGTGAACAAAAATGTATGTAGGGTGACTCGTTAAAATAGTCTGAAAGGGTCTCGCTTCGGGTTCGTGCCTGTCCGGAGACAATTTCGCGTGCCGAAGATATATATGCACGCGTGTGTCGCTGTATGCAGTCGCGTAGGCGCACGACTGTGTCTACGCGTGCATAACCGGGTAAAGCGCGTTTGCAGACGCAGGCGCTATAAGGTCAGGAAGAAGCAGGTGTGGAAAGTGTGTGTGGCAGCCACCAATGTGGTCAGACGCAATCGTTAGCCTGCATGCAGACGAGAGAACAGGCACGGACACTGTAGGCGAACAGAGAGGGGCGCGTGCCTTTGGCGTGTGAAACACGCACGCGTGCCGCATACGCGCATGCGAAAACATCCGCGCATGCAACACATTCAAGCAGAAGCTGTCTTCAGCGAATAGATGTAAATGCCACACACCCCTTCAAGTCAATCTGCAGCCAGTGTGCGTGTACTTTATACGCATGCACTGCACATATACCCAACCCGTGTGCGCCTTATGTAGATTCATACGCGTGCATTCAGGGTAGACACATGCATACATTCTGCTAGTGTATCGACGTGCACTACTCCACGTGTGTGCGGTCCTATCGGCTGCACCGCCAAGCCACAAGCAGCAGCAAGAATGCAGCACCAGCTGTGGGGGTACCGCGTGTCTGCGAGTGGTGGATATTCGTCCCTGCTGCAGTCAACGACGCTGCTGCGGATAAATCGCTCTGCTGCTCCAGAGACTGCTTCGAGTCACACAGCTGCACCGGCAGTAGCGACCCTACCCCAGCAGCAGCAGCAACTGCTCAGCAGCAGCTTCAGCTTTGTGTGCCGCTCGCCAGCGTAAGTGTATTTTTGCCGCGCCGGCTGCTGGATCTGGGGCAGCACGTGAGAGAAACACACACGGTCGCAGAGGGTGCAACCCTGGCGCAGTGACGCCCGTGGACTGGTTTTGCTTGTCTGCGTGGGCGAGAGACACGTTCTTGTCCAGTAGCTGCAGCAGCAACACCCTCTTCACCACCAGCAGCGACACTAGCGAGACTACGAGTGCCAACACTGGGCCCAATACCAGCACCAGCCGCAGAATTGGCGGTTACAGCACCAGCAGTTGCAACAACAATAGAAGCCGTTAAGGACCAGCAGCAGCAACAGGCAAGCTGGAGAAAAACGGGAAAAGCAGTTCAAATTCGGTCCAACAGCTGCTGCAGGCCTTTTTAAGCAATCAAAAAGGCTGCGTCACGTCCGACGCCACGTGCTGCGCAGTAGCTCTGGAGTAGGGAGACAGCCGAATGCAGCTGTACGTTCTGTGCTCACGCAGCAAAAACAGCGTACAAAAAAGCAGCAGCAGCAGCGAATTTTTGCTGCTGGAGGGCAGAAACAGGGCAGAGACGCTCTGCTGCAACAGCACCCACGTTCGACAGCAGCAGTCGCAGCACAATCAACAACGTTTGGCTCAAGTAGGAGCAGCAGCAGCATCATCGCAAGCAACGCTGTTCCCAAGCAACACGAACACCACTGCGACGCAGTCGCATTCGGAGCAGCTGCATGAACACAAGCATCAGAACTGGAGCGCGAGGAAACACGAGACGCATGCCCATATGTGCCTGCCTGTGTCACGTTCTCTCGTGTCGGGAGCTGCAGATTCATCTGCGGTTGCATGCGCGCTGCCTCCTGCGTGGGACGCGGCGAGCACGTACTTGTCTAGGTGAATGTATCCAGAGGCAAGTGACCACTGCGCACCTGTGAGGCTGCCTTCGCGCCAGCAACAACTGCACGCATTGCACTACGAATAGAGGGGGGCGGACGAAGAAAAGGAGATTGATAAACAAATATGTTCGAACGTGTGCGCAGTATGCATGCGTGTACATTTTTGTACATACCTCTTCAGGACAATGGCAGACGCACGTATATATATATATATATATGGATGGATTCTAGCTCCTGCATGCACAAAACTGTGTTAGCGAATCTGCGACTAGATTATCGCAACTGCGACAACTGTGGATGGCTGAGACACGTACGTGTACGAGAAACGCACGTATGTCAAGGGGCACGTATCTCGCAAGCAGGTTTGTGATCCACGCGCTTGCTTCTTCAGTGTCAAGTGCTTAAAAGTTCTCGAGTGTCACAAGTAGCTCCTTGGTTCTCGCTGTAGGGCAAGTCTAGGTAACTTTTCCATTGTTGCTACTGCATTTCCTATGTCAGGATGACGCTGAAGGCGACTGCATCTCATTACCCTCAAGGACGACCCTGCGACAGGAACTGCGTAGGCGCCAGTGTGAGCATTACAGCCGAACAGCAGGGGCCGGGCCATGCGCCTGAATGCGCTGTCGGTGAGTGCCACGCATCTACAGGTAAGAATGTAACGACAGAAGAATAGCATATTCAACAAGTCCGGCACAGCCTGTGAACGCCTGCACGCGCGTATGCACCATGCGCTTCCTGCGGCTGCTGCTGTCGCTGCAGTTGATGACAACAAGTCGAGCGAAATCACCAGCACTGCGCATCCTCGTGCTGGAGCTGCTGCTGCAACGGACCCAGCTGCTGCTGGTGCGTCACTCCCAGATGCAGTGGCTGCTGTCGTCTTCCGGTTCGTCGGCAGAACTCCGCATTAAATGTGTCGCAGCGTGTACTGTGAGCACGGCGTCGTTTCTGTCGTCCTGCTGCGGCAGGACGAGGAGGAGGTGCCCCAGCAACACCGCTGCGCGCGGTTGGCCGCTCCGCGCATATAGTCGTGCAGAAACAAGCCGTACCTAGAGAAGAAGGAAGAGCGATGTCCGGCACATATGCACACTCTTCTTTACAGTGGACCCGTGATCTCGACGTATATGCCCGTATTTGTATTCGTACCCGCGTGTATGCGAGCCGAGCGCGCAGTCCGACTAAGACGAACGTGAGTAGCGCTGTAGCGTAGCATGTGCCCACACAGGTGCTCTCCACAGAACAAGAACGTGGAGAAGCGTACACTGACACTGTTGTACTGACAGGCAAAGACGCCTCCGAGTCTGTGTGTGTGTGTGTGTGTGCCCGTGTTCACGGAGGGCGTGGCCGGCGACATGGGGTGCCTGCTGCTCCCTGGGCGAGAAGCTCTGTCGCTGTGCTGGTCACTGTAAAACGGGTGCTGCGGTCTTCTTCGACTTTAAGCTTCGAGCTCACGTGCAGCGTACGTACACCTGAGGAGCGCGTACACACTGCTGACGGAGCGCTTTCGAGAGACGCACCCGTCGGGATTTGTTGCGGCCGGTGCTCTCTCCGGCACGGCTCACCAGTGGTTCGATCGCTTTAGTCTCTCTCTGGAGGTTTTCCACGTGGCATGTTCTGGTGCTTACGGTCACTCTAGACAGCTAGCGTAGCAGTTTCTTGTGTATGTACACCGGAAGTTGCAGGGGAAGTGCGGCGCCGGGAGAACAGAGAGTTGGCTGTCCGAGCACCAAGTGAAGGGACGGCCACTCCCCAGGTGATTCCGCACGCATGCGCACGCGTCGACGGCGACGCTTTTTTTTATTTCTTGACCTTTCGAAGCAGGACCCCGCACAAATATCGCGACGATCCCACACACAGGAGTGTGCGAGCACCCACGCACTTGTGTCTCTGTCATACACCTCTGCACATCAGCCGCGTGTGCACTCGGCTGTACGTTTCAACAGCGCGGTCTTTTTTTCTAGACGTTTCTGCTAATATTGGGGGGGGGGGCGAATTCAGTCAGCCTGCATATGTTTTGTGTAGGTGTACGCAAACGCATGCGACTGCCAGTGTCTACGACGGCGTGCTGCACGTGCACACGTTTCAATGTCGGTCTTCACCACCACGTGGACCAGCTCTGCGTCGGCTAAGAGCAGTTGTTTATGCCACGTGATCACGCGCACAGACGTGAGCACAACTACTACATAGCCGAGCTTCTTTTATTTGGTTCCGTTTCTTGTTTGGGAAGCAGTTCATTCCCGACTGGGTAAGGTTGCCGTGCTCGAGTCTGCTGCTGTGTCATTGCGGCTTCTCGCAGAGCGTGCCCTTTGCACAAAGAAGCCGGACACGGCGGTGACAAACCTGCGCAGACTAGCACGACGGGGAGACAAGACACGCGGGAGACAGACGAGCCGCGCAGGTCCAAGAAAATTCTTTCTACTGTTTTTGCTTTTCCTTCTCCAGAGGTTCCTTCACCATGTATTCAAATGTGTAGTTGTCGGTGTGCACATACACCATTTCTATATGTAATTACATATACAGAGAGAAAAGCAGGGACAGAAAGCGAGAGTAAGTGATGTCTATATATACATGTATGTGGTGCTGGAATTTGTAATGTTCCTCCAAATTTTTTCTACTTCATGTTGTCGAGTTCCACGTAGAGAAGGCATATTACGGGGTTTGTTTGAACAGAGAGATAGATGGAAAAACGAGTTCTCCTTTCGATTCGGAGAAAAAGGCAAACATATACCTTTCTTTTCCGACAAAACTCTAAAGACGCATGTGCGTGTGCTTTTGTTGCAATGTTCGAAATTTGAAAATGTTGTTCAAATCAAAAATCATCCGGTGGACATTGCTGATCGCGTTTGAAACCGCTCCGCAAGATCCCTCCCGAGGAAAAAGGCATCGCAGGGCAGTCGTCCTACGCCTCGTGCGCTGGTCGCTGCTGATGATTCACCATCAGAAAACTCTTCCTCTTCCTCCCTCTCTAACAAAGTGCTGCCTAGAAATGTTGTTGTCCGTCTACGCAGATATACATCCGGAGAAAGCGTGTCAAAATAGGGTCGTCCTTCCACAGAAAGAGAGACAAGGAGAGACAGGGACAGAGACGCGGAAGCCGGGAACACGTAGCAATTCTTTGCTTTCGTCCTTTTCACCGCTCTCTTTCTCTGGTTCGCATACTCCACCGTGTGTGAAGCGCACGCGCTAACAAGAAGACAAATATACAAAGATGTATGTATGTATGTATGTATGTATGTATGTATGTATGTATGTGTGTGTATATATATATACAATGCCACATTATATGGACAGATCTACAAAGAGGTAGACGTGTGTACATTTGTAGAGAGACGGCGTCACACACGCGTGTGTGAGTAGATCACTCTGTCTTCGAGATTTACCGCGCACACATAAAAATTCATAAACGTTCGATCCTAGATATCTTCCTCTGCCTACAAATACATACATACATATGTATATATATACATATATGTATTATACATAGAAGTAAACAAACACTTGGGAACTCTTCATATACACGAAACATTTACGCATATGTAAATGTTTTATATAGATACAATTACACGTGACCACGGTTATATAAGTCTATTTCTACTACCTTCATAGATACAAATGTACGGAGAAGATTTGTACATTTCTTTTCCTACATTCATAGATATACACATATGAGGATAACGAGAAATGTGTAGATAATCTATGCAAACCACTTTCATATATCAATTTCTACTCCCTCATAGAAATATATATATACATATATGTGTCGTACGGATAAGAGTTGTTTGTGCCTTCTTCTACTTCCACAAATATACACTTGTGTGTGTATAAGGTACAGGGACTGTATAGACAAAGAGATGGAAGAAAAAGCAACTTCTTCTTCAGGGATGTCTCGCAGCAGTGGCTACGCACGTATATACATATATATATAGCTATAGTATGGACAAAACACTTCCTATTTCTCCGTTACAGCTACGCGTAAATGTGGATAACGTATCTTCGCTGTCGAGCAGCTGAAGAAATGACACCGGGGGAAGGCGGCAGAAAGAGAAGAAAAGCGCATGGGGAAAAGGAAGAAAAATCAATAAGCGACAGATGCAGAGAAGAAACATCAAGAGAGACAACAGCTTCCTCTTTTCTTCCCTCCCGACCAAGATGAGACAGCGGCGACGCGGTGCAAGCACGTGTGTCACCGTCGCAGCAGCAGCAGCAGGACCACCACCGCATGTGGGCGCAGCAAGACTCCTGTACACGCCCCACAAGTAATACACGCAAATTTCTGTGGACAGCTGCGCTCGTCTTGATGTCTTCGCCTGTACTTGGAGCCACTCACGTTTAGGCCAGTAAAAAACAGACATGAAAATTAACGAGGGTCGTCCTTGTAGAGAGAGAATAGAAACGTGACGCACGCGGAGAAAAGAAGCCGGCGAGCTTCGCCGCACAGCCAAAACGCACACAGCTGCCTGCTGCACGCTGCTGCGACTGGACGGCAAAAGAGGCGGAGACCTCCCCACACAAGTGGGGGAGAGACGTGCAGGCAGTTGCGACAGCAGCAACACGTGAGCAGCAGCCAACTTGGCAAAAACAGCCCCGCAGGCAGCAGCAGCAAAACCTGCAGCAACAGCAGCAGCAGCAAAACCTGCAGCACCAGCAGAACCTGCAGCACCAGCTGCAGCAGCAGCAGCAGCAAAACTTGCAGCACCAGCGGCAAAACTTGCAACACCACCAGCAGCAACAAAACTTGCAGCACCACCAGCAGCAGAAATGTGGCAAGAAAAAATGCGTGCACAGCAGCAGACATCCCCGCATAGAGAAAGAGAAACAATCACGTCTCTCTTCGCTGTCAGTCTCCTCGTCAATCGCGTCCTCGTGGCTCGAAGCTGCTTTTGCTCCTGGTGCTGCAGCAACGAGTCACTGCAGTTCTGGCTGCTGCTGCTGCTGCTCCTGCTTGCGTTGGCCAGAGACAGCCAGTGCTCTTTTGGCTGCAGTTGCTGCTGCTGCGTTGAACGCAGCTCTCTTCTACTGCGGAAGGATCAACGAGCGCTCATTTGGTCGCACGCAGACAAAAATAAGACTCCTGTCAGCCTTCAGGAGTAGACCTGCTGCGGCTGCTGCTGCGATGTCTCCTGCTGCGGCTGCGGGTCCTGCTGCTGCTGCGGCGGCTGGGATTGTTGCTGCGGCAGCTGGGACTGTTGCTGCTGCTGTTGCTGCAGGTGCGACTGCTCTGGGTGTGGTTGCTGCTGCCGCGACAGCGGGTGCAGCAGCCAGATTGCTTCTTCCGCCTGCTGCAGATTAACTCTACGGGGCTCTGGCTGTTGCGAGTCAGCAGGCCACGTTCGCGGCTGCAGCTGCAGCGGTTGCCAGTGGCGCTGCAGTTGCTGCTGCGACCCTTGCACGTACGGCTGCTCTGGAGACTGCTGCTGCGCCTCCGGGGGTAGATACGCAGGGTACTGCAGCAGATGCTGCTGGTGCAGAGGTACAGCAACAAAGAGCGGCGGCCCCAGTGCTATCGGCTGCTGCTGTTGTTGCAGGACCGGTACCAGCGTCGAAACCAGACGCTGCTGCGGCGGAGCCTGCTGCTGCTGTAGCGCCGCCCCGTAGAAGTGTCGGTGCTGCTGCTGTGGAGAGGAGTGCACCACCACTGCTGCTTCCTCCTCCCGCCTTTCATGTGCAGCCGTTGACATTCCCGCATGCGACCAGATGCTGCGCTGCTGTTGCTGCTGCTCCTGAACAAGGTGCTCCTGCTGCAGTCCAAGCCTTTGCTGGTGCTGCTCGCGGCCGACCAGCTGCTGCTGTTCTGTGGGTTGCCGCTGCGCTAACAGCTGCTGCCGTGACTGATCCTCACACACGCAGCGCCACGGCTGCTGCTGTCGCTGCTGCTGCACCGCGACGTCGTTTGCACCCCGCACCCCCCCCCTTTGCTGCGAAGTCTCGCCTAACTCCTGCTGCTGTTGAAGAGGCTGCCGCAGTTGTGGACCCTGCTGCTGCTGTAGAGACTCTTCCTGCTGTAGAAGCTGCTGCTGCCGTGGAGGTTGCTGCTGCCGTAGAGGCTGCTGCTGCTGTAGAAGCTGCTGCTGCCGTAGAGGCTGCTGCTGTTGTAGAAGCTGTTGCTGCTGTAGAGGCTGCTGCTGCTGTAGAGGCTGTACCTGCTGTAGAGGCTGCTGCTGCCGTGGAGGTTGCTGCTGCCGTGGAGGTTGCTGCTGCCGTAGAAGCAGCTGCTGCCGTAGAGGCTGCTGCTGCTGCTGAAGTTGCTGCTGCCGTAGAGGCTGCTGCTGCTGTAGAAGTTGCTGCTGCCGTAGAGGCTGCTGCTGCTGCTGTGGAAGCTGCTGGTGCTGTAGAGGCTGCC
>KL647334.1:151341-195826 GCA_000727475.1 Sarcocystis neurona
GCTGCTGCCACTCCACCGGGCATGCTGTTGCTGCTGCTGGTGCTGCCATTTCCCATGGGCACGCTGCTGCTGCTGTCACTCCACAAGGGCATGCTGTTGCTGCCGCTGCTGCTGCCACTCCCCATGGGCATGCTGCTGCTGTTGCTGTCACCTCCCATTAGGGGAATGCTGCTGCTCGAGTGAGGCAGCGGCTGTGTGGCAGCAAAGAACGAGTCATGCAACACAGGCAGCCAAGGAAAGGCCGTGGTGAGCCTCTCGATTCTTCTGTCCACGCGCATAAGAGCCGTGCGAACGGCCTCTTCTTTTTGCTGCTGCAGCTGGGCGGCCGTTCTCCACCCGGTAGATGATGAAGCCGGCGAGGACGCGAAAGACGGAAGAGCGGGGAGAGGGGGAGAAAACGAAGAAGCAGGGGAAAAGGAAGACGAAGATGAAGATAGAGAAGAAAAAGGAGACAGCTGAAAAGAGAGAAGTGAAGACGCAGAAGCAGCAGCAAGAGCAGGACCTTCTGGAGGAGGAGGGAACGGCGTAGCAGTGCCAGCAGCAACTCGAGCAGCAGGAGCGGCAAAATAACTGGCAGCACTGCTGAAGCCCGCGACGTCAGCATGTGCAGGAAGGAGCGCAGCAGCAGCAGCACGACGTCCCGCAGCTGCAGCAGACGGAGAGTCGCCTGCCGTCGCACCAGGCTGCCACATCGCAGCAGCAGCGGGAGACGCAGAAGATACAGCAGCAGAGGGGCTGGCGGCAGCAGTCGACAGAGACGCGGTGAGTGAGGGGACAGAAAAAGACAACGGGGCGCTTTCTGCCTCAGGCGGAAGACAAGATACGTGGCCAGGAACAGCAGCAGCAGAAACTGCAACACCAGAAGCAGAAACAGCAGCGATGGGGGCGACAGCAGCAGCCACAGGAGCACTGGCGACACCAACAGGAAGAACAACGGTGGACGTGATGGGAGCAGCGGTTGCCGGGATAGGAGCGCCAGCAGCAGGGAGAGGAGCAGCAGCAGCAAAAGGGGCAGCAGCGAGAGCAGACATTGCAATGGGATCTGCTCTCCTTCTTGCACCACGTTGTCGGGCGTGTAGGTGACGCCGGAAGTTTGCCGCTGCTTCTTCTTCGGCAACCGCTGCCGCTGTGATGGCGGCGGCAGCTTCTTCTCCATCAGTTCTTCCTGCTGATGCTGCTACAGCTGCCGCTGCCCGAACGACTGCTGCTCCTCGAAACTCTCCTGCCCATAAAGCTCCACCGTCTCCTGCCGCCGGTAATGCGGTTGCTGCTGCCGCAGCTTCGGCTGTCCTTAGTGGCGCTGCTTCTGCGGCTGCTGGCGTTGATGTTGCTGCTCCCCTTGCTCGATTTTCCAGCTCTGCTGCTCTTCGCACACCTGCGACAGCTCGTCCTTCTTCCTCCCCGCCCTCTCGCACGTCTGCTAGTCCTGTTGCTGCTGATCCTGTCGCCGCTGATGTTGTCGCTGCGGCTGGTGGCGTTCCTTCTTGAGCTGCTGCTCCCGGCGCTCCTAATATAGCCGCAGGAGGTATCATTTCTCCCGCTGCTGCTGCTGGTTCCAGCATTCGGAAGCGCGAGCCCCAGCGACAGCTGCTGCCGCTGTACTCCTCCGCCTCCTCCGCCCGAGTAACTGTTTCTTGCTGCTGCTGCTGCTGCCATGCACCACGCTCTCCGGCAGCAACACCTGCAGTTGCTGCTGCCTCCACCTCCTCTCTCACCTGTTGCCGCTGCTGTGTCTCGTCCTGCTGCTGCCCACTTGGTCGGTGCGCATCCTGTTGCTGCCGCTGCTGCTGCGCTTGCCAATTCTGCTCCTGTATTCTCTGCAGCTCAATACCACTCTCCTGCTGCTGCTGCTGCCTCTCTCCCCAATGACTTGACCGCAGTTGTTCCGCTAGACATGCTTGCCCTGTTCCCGCTGCTGCCACTGCGTCGTCTTCTTCTCCCTCCCCTTCTTCTTCTCCCTGCTGCTGAGGAAAGAAAGGAGCAGCAGCAGCAGGATAAGGAGAAGCAGCACCAGCAGGATAGAGGGCAGCAGCAGCAGGATAAGAAGCAGCAGCAGAGGCAGTAATGCCTCGGCCTTGTACTCCTTCTTCTGTGGCGCTTCCTGTCCCTTCTTCCTCTTCAGCAAGAGTAATCGCAGCAGGGGTACCAGCAGGCACAGTATACCAGCGCTGCATGCCAAAAGCAGCAGCAGGAGGAGCAGCAACGGCAGTAGCAGCAGGAGACGCAGCAGACGCACCAGGAGCATCATCAGCAGCAAAAGCAGCATAAGCCTCAGCAGCAGCAGACGCAGGCGGACGAAAGACAGAGTCGTACGACGGAGACGCAGCAAGCTGCTGCGTCACTTTCTCTAGCTCACGATTTAACGAGTCAAGTTGTCGCTTCACTTCAACCAGCAGCAGATGCGTCTGCTGCTGTTCATGTGTTGCCGCTGCTGTTATGCGCAGCAGTTCCTCGGGCCGGTGCTGCTGCACCTGCTGCAGCCGCTGCAGCACCGTCGCAACGTTCACGCCGTCCTGTCCCATCACACGCTCCTCACATCCGCGCAGCAGATTTCTCTGCGTTCCTCGTCTGTCTCTGTAGAGACTGCGCCCTGCCTCTGCTGCTGCTTCTCCTCCGTCTCCCGGAGCTGCGAGGCTTTCGCCAAGAAGGAAGGGCCGCAGCGCCTCGCGCAGCTCCCTGTTTCTGCTGCGGCGGCTCCTCCTCCTCCCGACGTACAGAGAAGAGGAAGAAGAAGAAGAAGCTGCTGCAGATGCAGCATCAAAAGGCGGGATACGTCCCCAAGAGCCAAGAGCCGCCTCTGCGTACACACCCCCAGGGAGGGGGCCTGAAGACCAAGAAACGGGAGGAGGAGGAGGGGGAGGAAGAGGAGGAGAAGGAACCGCACGCCCGAAAGCGGCAGAAGCAACACACGCAGGACAAGAAGAGGAAGGCGCAGCAAAGTCGTCGAATGTATCGCTAGAATCAGAGTCGCTGTCCTCCCATGAGTTTGCTGCTCGCTGCTCTCCCTCTTCCTCCCAGGGCAGCAATGTCTGCAGCGACGGCGCAGGGGCAGGACCAGCAGCAGCAGCAGCTTCTGGTGATGCGTGCTGCTGTTCGACCTCTGCCGCACTCGTTGGCTGCTGCTGCTGCTCAGTCTCCCCGAGCCGAGGGGAAGACTCCGGTAGCTGTTGCTGCTGCTGCTCTCTGGTGTGCTGCTCCTCCTCTGTCGCTTGCTGCTGCTCGTGACCTCCTTCCTGCTGTTGCAGCTGCGGAACGGCCACCTCTGCCGCCGCGCCGTGCAGCCGCCTCTGGCCCGCGCCCTGCAGCGTCGTCGCTTCTCGGAAGATGTAACAGGCTCCCCCCGGCGTTTCCTCCTGCTGCAACCGCTGAAATGAAAAAGAAGAAGAACCACCTGGCAGCACCTTTCTCTCCTCGGGGACCCCTGCTGCTGTGCCCATTGCTGCTCCGCCGACCGTCGCTGTGCCCGCTGTGGCTGTGCCCGCTGTGGCTGTGCCCGCTGTGGCTGTGCCTGCTGCTGCTGTGCCTGCTGCTGCTGTGCCTGCTGCTGCTGCTGTCCGCTGTTCTCCTGTTGAACCAATCACGAAGACTACACGCGAAGGCGGTCCTACGCTGTTTCTTCTTCTCCTGGTCGTCGCTGCAGCATCGCCTGTCTCCTCGTCGCCCTCTCCCTTCTTCTCCTCATCCCCTTCTTGCTGGTCCGCGTCACGCCGCGGCTGCTGCGTTGCTGCTGCTGCTTCTGCTGTAGCAGCACGCGGGCGCGCGAGAGAACGCGGTCGCAGCGTAACGACGCTCTGGTGTGAATCCATCGCTCCGCTCCTGGCAAATGCTGCATACCACCGGTCCCTTGCTGCTGCTCTTGCCGAACTTATATTTTCTCTCGCTACTGCTGCCGGGCATGGTCCCCCGGCTGCTACAGCGGCAGGCACCGGGTCGGTGAACATGTCACTCCAGAAGCCAGTGTAGCAGCACTTGCACTGCTGTGGTCTAACGCTGCTGCTGCTGCTAGCGCCTGCTGCTGAGTAATCCACATCCCGAGGCTGCGGCTGCTGCAGCAGGTGCAGCTCGTCGAGCTTCCCTTCGCTCTTCACAGCCTCTCCTCCTGCTGTTGGTGTTCCTTCTGTTGCTGCTCCGGCTGCCCCAGTGACGCGCAGTCCTGCTGCTGCTCCCTCGCCAGTCGCTCCTCCTCCTCCTCCCGCTGCTGCTGCTGGTCCGTCGCCTGCTCTCCTGCCCCCCGCCTCTTCTTCTCCTGCCGCTCGGGCAGTCACCACCTCTGCCCCGCCTCTCCTTACTCTTCCTGTTGCTACTGCTGCTGCTGCAGGTGAAGCTGAGGATACCGCTCCTGCTCCAGCTGCTGCTGCTGCGACAGCCGCCGGCGACTCCCCCCGAGCGCGCGCCGCTGCTGCTGCTTCACGTGCCTGCCTTGAAGCTGCGAGGCGCCCTGCTGCTGCCTGCAGCAGCGCTGCACGCGTCCTCATTTCCTGCTGCAGCCGTTCTGCCCTCCTCACGGCGGCAGAGTCGCCTACAATGAGAGCTACTCCTCGGTCACGACGCAGCTGCTCCAGGGCCTCAGCAACAACTGCCTGCTGTTCCTCTATCTCCCGTTGCTGTTTCTTCTCGTTTTCTAGCAGCATTGCCTCATTGCTTCCCATCAACCTTTCCTGTTGCAGCTCTGCTCCTGCTGGTGTTCCTCCCACTTCTGCTGCTGGAGCTCCTGCTTCGAATCCGCGCTCGACTGCTGCTCTTCCTTCTCCGCCTCCCTCTGCACTTCTTCTGCCTTCCGATCCTCCTGCCGCTGCTGCCGCTGCCGCTGCCCCTGCTGCGGCCGCGTTTCCACGCGGTGCCACTCCGGCGGTAGGCGGTGTACCGCCTGCTTCTGCACCGCCGGGCAGCCACGCCTCTCCCTGTTCAAAATCCGCAGCAGCAGTAGCCATACACGAAAAGCCCGCAGCTCCAGGACCCCACGCCGAGGGAGGACCAGCCGCACCAGCGGGCACCCACGCCGTAGACGGCGTCGCTGCTTGCTGCTCGCGGTACGCCGAAGTCCCGACGTCGCCACTGCTGCTGCTGCTGGTCGTCTGCCCTGCAGCAACAGCAGCAGAAGCGGCGGGAGTCCCCAAAGATTCCTGTAGCAGAGACGCAGGGGGGGCAGCCAACCCAGCAGACGCCTGGGCTGTAAAAGGGAGGCGAAAAGGATGTAGGCGCTCGAATTCCTCTCCAGCTGGAGCAGCAGCAACAGCGGCACCTCCTTCATCCACTCCGTCAACACTCGCTGCAGGTGGTGGAGCAGCAGAGACACCAGCAGCAGCAGACGCAGAAGCGACAGAACGACGCGCGATATTGAGACGGCCTTCTGCTGCTGCTATCTCGGTGGCAGAGCTGTCTGCATGCGGCCCCGCTCCCCTCGCTCTTCCCATCTCTTCCGCTTGCTGCTGCTGCTGCCTCCTCCGCGGTTTCTGCTGCTGCAGCTCCTGCTGCTGCTGGTCTTCTTGCTGTTGCTGCTGCTGGTTCTCTCGCGTCCTCCGGCGTCTCCCTGTGTGCTGTGTGCATCCTGCCTTTCTCTTGCGAGGTCCTGCTGCTGCTTCTTCCGACGCTGCGGCTGCTGCCGTCGGCGTTGCTGCTGCTGATCCTGCTGCTGCTGCTGATGCTGACGTGGCCAGAGCTGCTGCACGTGACAACGAAGCGGCACGACGCTTTTTCCATGCTCGCACAGGCGCCGCGGCCGCCGCAGTAGCAGCGGAGGACGCAGAAGAAGCAGCCTCAGCAGCTGCAGCACCGCTGCCTACCTCTTCGTTTCCCGTCATCTCTTTTTCTTCCTCCGCTGTTGCTGGTGGGGGCGCGCAGTAGCAGCAGCAGCTGCCACGAAGAAGCCGGTGCCGCCGCTGCTGCTTGCACGACTCATCTCCATGCTGCTCACTCTGCTGATGCTGCTGCTGCTGCTCGGATACAGGCTGTCGCTGCTGCTCGACCACGCACTGCTGCTGTTCTCCTGTTGGCCGCTGCTGCTTCTCCGATTTTCGTTGCTGCTGCCGCCCGAGTATTGGATGCTGCTGCTGCTTGGGTAGCGGCCGCTGCTGCTGCTGCTTTGATATTGGGTGCTGCTGCTGCTTGGGTAGTCGCCGCTGCGTGGGTACTGGCTGCTGCTGTTATTGGCTGGGTAATGGCCGCTGCTGCTGCATGGGTAGTGGCTGCTGCTGCTGCTTGGGTATTGGCTGCTGCCGCTGCTTTCGTACTGGCTGCTGCTGCCGCTGCTTTCGTCCTGGTTGTTGCTGCTGCTTGGGTATTGGCTGCTGCTGCTGCTTGGGTATTGGCTGCTGCTGCTGCTGCTTGGGTATTGGCTGCTGCTGCTGCGTTGGTATTGGCTGCTGCTGCTGCTTTGATAGTGGCTGCTGCTGCTGGCGTGGTAGTGGCCGCTGCTACCGCTTTGATACGCGTAGCTGCTGCCGCTCGGGAGTTGGCCACTGCAGCTGCTGCTCAAGTATAGGCTGCTGCTGCTGCTGGTAGGGTGTTGGACTGCGCTGCTGCTGCTTAGGTAACTACTGCTGCTGATCTGCGCTGGCTGCGCCCGCTCAACAACGCCACGTTCCAGCTCAGCACCTACAACTCCCCCCCCAGCTGCTGCCCCCGCTGGTGCGTCTGTTTTTGTTGCAGCTGCTACTGTTGCTGCTGCTGGCGTTGCGGGCGGCACTGCGTCTCCTCGTGCTGCGGAAGGCGTTCCTGTTGGTGCCGGTGATGCTGCTGAGCCTGCTGCTGCTGCGAGTGCCGATCCTGCTGGTGCTGCCCCTGCTGATGCTGCTCCTGCTCCGAATGTTGCTGCTGCTGCCACTGCTGAAGGCAGCAGTACAGCGGCGCTGGCGACGGCAGCAGATCCAGACCGAGAAGAGGGAGCAACTGAAGCGGCTGCGGCACCAGCGCCAGCAGTAGCAGTAGCAGCGCCAGCAGCAGCAGTTGGAGAAGCAGCAGGCGGAAGAGACTCTGCAGCAAGGAGTGCAGACGAAGCGGAAGCAGCAGCAGCTCCGACCGAAGGAAGGGAAGGCGAAGAATCGGCTGCTGACAAAGTGGGTTGGGGGACAGCAGCTGCCCAAGGCGAAGAGGAAGGAGAAGCAGCAGGGGAGGAAGATAAAATAACAGTAGCAGCGCCCCACACAGAAGACGACGAGATGTCATCAGCAGCAGCAGGACCAACAGGAGCAGCAGCAGGTGCGGGAGCAGGAGCATCAACAGGGGCCATGGGGCTGCCTACAGAGCCGGAGAGAAGAAGAGAGCTGCTGCTTTCCTTCAGCGTCCTGCTGCTGCTGCGAAGGTACACAGAGCTGCTGCCACCGCTGTTGTGGCTCAGGTACTCTCCCCTGCTGCGGCTGCTGCTGCTGCTCAGGCTGTTGCTGCTCGTGCTGCTGTCGCCGGCATACGTAGTTGTATTGCTGGTAACGCTGCCGCTGCTGCTGAGCATCCTGTTGCTGCTGAGGCTGCGATGGTTGCTGATGTTACCGCTGTTGACGCTTCTGTTGTTGCTGACGTTGCTGCTGCTGCTGCTGACGTTGCTGCCGTTGCTGCTGCTGACGTTGCTGCCGTTGCTGCTGCTGACGTTCCTGCCGTTGCTGCTGCTGACGTTGCTGCCGCTGCTGCTGCTGACATTGCCGCCGCTGCTGCTGACGTTGCTGCTGCTGCTTCTGGGAGAGGAGTGAGTTGTGCTGCTGCTGTTGCGCGATGCGAGGCTGCTGTAGTGAGCGGAGCTGCCTTCTCTTTGTATAGATGTGTCGCCTGTTTCTTCTATTGCACTTGCTTCTCCCGCTGCTGCTGCTGCTTCAGTCAGTCCTCCGTTCCCCGCTGCTGCTGCGTTTTTTGCTGTTTCTGCGCTGCTTCCTTCGGCCGCTGCTGCTGCTGCGCTCGTTCGCTCTGCTGCTGCCGAATCTTCTGCACCCGCAGCCCGCTGCTGTCCTCGCGACAGGCAAGAAGACGTAGCAGCAGGAGCCCGAGCAGCAGCAAGGGCAACAGCAGCGGAGTCGCCGGGGTCGTCACCTACATTCAGCTGCCTTGTCGAACAAGCTTGCTCCTGCTGCTGCCGCACTTGTCGCTGCTGCTGTTGCTGCCGCTGCTCCTCCTGTTGCTCCAGAGGTGAAGGATGCATCCGCTGCTGCTGCTGAAGAAGAGGAAGCGTTTCCTGCTGTCGCAGCTGCCGGTGCTGCAAGGCATGCAAAGAATTTCTGCTGCCCTGGCTGTGTGTCTCCCTCTCCACCCGTTCGTTAGCAGCGACAGAAGCAAAAGCAGCAGAGGCAGCAGCCGCGGCAGCACGAGGAGCAGGGGCAGTTGTGGCAGCGGTGGGAACTGCCGCAGCAGCAGTTTCTACAGCTGAAGCAGCAGCAGCAACACACACGCACGCGGCCGTCCCGCTAACAGCAGGAGGTACACCCGCAGCACCGGCAAGAGGAACAGCAGCAGGACATGCTGCAGCGGCAGCAGCAGTCGACGCTGCGTCATGGGGAGCCCTTGCAGCTCCGGGAGAAGGAAGCAGCGCCTGCTGTAATGTCCCTGCTGTAGTAGCAGCAGTTGTAGTAGTAGTGGTTGAGCGGGGAGAAGGCAGTGCCGCTGCGGCAGCTATATTAGCAGCGGGTCCGGGTACATTTATATTTGTTGTCGTGGCGGGAGAATGCGATGCTGCCGATGCTGCAACGGGGGGCTGCTGTGTATTTCTAAGGCCGAATGCAGTACTACTGGCCGCAGTACCTTGAGCCGCTGCGTCAGCCGCAGGAGCCGCAGCAGCAACAGAGCCGGCAGCGCGAGCAGCAGGAGCAGCAGCAGCAAGACCCGCCGCAGATGCAGTAGCAGCACCAGCAGCGCGAACAGTAACTGCAGCCGCACCTTGGGAAACCGCAGAAGCAGAAGCAGCAGCTCTTGGAGGAGCACCCAGCCCACCACCTGCAGCAGGCAAAACGAGGCCTGCAGCAGCAACGGGAGGAGGGAGGCCGGCAGCAGGGCCCTGTGCCGCTGCTGCTGAGGTGTCGGCAGTACGAGTCGCACTACTAAACGACTCCGAAGCAGCAGCAGCTGCTGCAGTAGCAGCGTGTTGCAAAGCTTCATCACCAGCAGCACCTGCTCTGCTCGACGCCTGTGTTGCGGCAGGAGGAGGCGCAGGAGCAGCTGCAGAACCAGCAGCAGCAGAAGGCCGCTGTGTTGCAGCAGCAAGAGCGGCTGCGGCAGTTCCCCCAGCACGTGGCCCCGCAGCAGGAACAGCAGCTGTAACATGCTTTGGCGCGACAGCAGCGGCGGCAGAAACACCGGCAGCAGTGTTGCGTGCTGCGGGACTAGCAGCAGCCACACCCGCAGTCCTTCGAAGAGGTGCAGCACCCCCAGCAGCAGGAGCAGCGACGACCGCAACAGCAGGACGGTATTCTGCGGCAGCAGTGGTAGTGGCTGCAGCAGCAGGTCGTCGTACACCCAGGGCAGTAAGAGGGGAAGCCACAACAGCAGCACGAGCAAGAGGAGGGGGCTGCTGCGCCGCAGAAGCAGCAGCAGCAGCACGGGGCGGCGTTGTTGCAGGCCCACGGGGTTGAGGTAGTGTTGCTGCAGCAGGATCTCGTTGTGCCGCGGCCGCAGCAGCAGCACCAGTACGTGCCTGTGATACAGCTCCAGCAGCAGGACACGCAGGTGCAGCATGCGTTGCAGCTGCCGCGGCCGCAACTCTCCCAGGAAGGGGGGTTGCGTCAGGAAGTCGTTCTTGCGCAGCAGCAGAACGAATGGCAGGAGAAGCAAGACGCTCTGGTGCAGAGGCGGCAGTCACGGGAGCGCCTCGTTGCGCTACTGTTGCTGCGACAGACGCCCCAGCAGCCACCACGTGCGCCGACGACGCTGCAGCAGCACCAGCAGCAGGAGCTGCAGCAGCAGCGGCAGGAGCTGCTGCAGCAACAGGAGGAGCGTCTCGTCGATGTGGGGATGCTGGAGCAGCGGGAGCAGCATGTGCGGCACCAGCAAGGCTTCGGGAAGGGGGAAGGGCTGCTGTTGTTGCTGTAGCAGCAGCGGCTCCGCGTGCAGCACCGGGGTAAGCGGTTCCACGTCCTGCAGCAGGAGGAGAAGCAGCAGCGGGGGTCCTGGCGGCGGGGGGCGTTGCAGCGGGGAGAGTCGGTAGCACCGCTGCAGCAGCGGCAGGAGTTGGTCTACGTGTCTGAGCATCAGGAGCTCTCCCAGCAGCAGCAGCGACGGGATGGATCCGAACAGCAGCAGAGCCACCCGCGGCTGCAGCAGGAGTGGTGTGGGGTGTTGAAGATAGACTGCAAGCAGCAACAGCAGGAACAGAAGTGCCACCCCCAGAGGAAGTCATATAGGAAGAGCGACGAGAAAAGCAAGGAGGCGGATAGAAGAAAGAGACAGAAGGAGAAGATGACCCTGCCGTGGTAAAGGATGCCGAATGCTGCGGCTGCACGTTGTGCGACGGCGGCGTCGCAGGAGGTGGAAGGCGGATAGTAGCAGCACCGGACGCAGGGCTCGATATCAGCGGTGCTGCAGCTGCAGCAGGACGCGGTGAGGAGGCGTAAGGGGGAAGAAGAAAAGCAGCACCTCGAAGCGAAGGAGAAGCCGGGCCACCGGGGGCGAAGTTTGCGGCGAAGGCCTGGGGAAACAGGGCGCTGCCTCTGCGTTCAGGCGACGACGGCCCCAAGCTGCTGTGCCCACTGCCGCTGCTGCTGCTGCCGTTTGTGCTGCCGCCGGTGGTGGTGGTGGTGGAGCTGCTGCTGCTGCCGGTGGTGCTGCTTCTGTTGCTGTTTGTGCTGCTGCTGCTGTGGACGCTCGACCTGGTGCTGATGCCTCGATTGCTTGGGCTGCTGGTGGGCGTGCCTGGGACGAGACTGAGTCGCCTGCTGGTCTCGGCAGAGGACTCCCTGCTGCTGGTGCTGCGGAAGGGAGAGGAGGTCAGCAGGCCGACGTAGGGACGTGCTGAGGGAGCTGTCCTGCTGCTGCTGCCGTTGGGGGGAGATCCACGGGTCGGTGTTGGGCTGCTGCTGCTGCTGGAGTGAAGCGGCGGGAGCAACAGCCCTGCGCCCACAGCAGCCGCAGGAGGCGGAGGCGGAGGAGCGGCCGCACCAGCAGCACGCGCAGCAGGAAGCAGCAGAGGAGGAAGAGAAGCTTGATATCCGCCAGCAACAGCAGGCGGAGGATAGCGAAGAGCCGCCGAGACAGGAGGAGGTGGAGGAGGAGGCCCCGGCGGAGCAGCTGCAGGAGCAGCAGCGAAAAACCGAGGTGGTGGCGGCGCCCCTGCAGTAGCAGGAGGAGGTGGCAGGGGAGGAGCTGCTGCACGCACCGGGAAAAGGAAGCCCGTAGCAGCAGGAGCCGGAGGAGGAGGTCGCGCGGGGACTGCCACGCTAGCAGAGTGGCGTGACGGCGCTGCAGGAGGATAAGAAGCAGCAGCAGCAGCCGGGAAAGAGGCGGGGAAGGAAGACGGGGGGGTGCTGGGAATCGCCGGCGGGTCTGCCATGTTGCTGCCGCTGCTGCTGCGAACCGTCAGCAACAAAGGAAGGGAGAAGAGAACGGGAGAGAAGTGACACCGGCAGATGAAGCCGTGTATGGAAGGACGCCCAGCGGCAGTGACAGACGTCCCCGGGAAGGTCAACGTCTTCGTTCAAATTAAAGAACCCTTGGGGTGCTACAAATCCGTTAAAAACTCCGCACAGAAACAGCGGAAGGCGAGTACCGCGTGTCAGAAAGGACAAGTGCTGCTGCTGCGGCGGCGAAGAAGAAAAAGAAGGAGCTGCTGGTGTGGTGGTGGCGGGAACGGCGGCTGAACTGCTGCTGCTTCTTCTTCAGAACAGGCTGCCGCTCCCGCTGCTGGGGACGGTCTACCGTTGCCGAGGAGGGACCCCGCTGCTGTCACCCCTGTTGCGTCTGCTGTTGTTGCTTCTCTTGCTCGTGGGAGTGCTGCTGCTGCAGCACGTGTGCGGTTCCCGCTTCGTCTGCGTGCCTCTCTCGCAGAAACAGCGACGACAAGGAGGAGACCGAGGAAGGCGAGGAGCAGCAGCAGCAGGAGGGACGAGTAGGGCGTGATTCGCTGCGCTGGAGGCGTCACAAGAAGCAGCAAAAGTTAGAAGCTTCGTGCTGCAACTGCAGCAGTAGGCAGCAGCAGGAGGGGCAGAAGCACCAGCAGCAGGCGGGGCAGAAGCGCCAGCAGCAGGAGAAACGGAAGCAACTGCAGCAGACACGGAACCAACAGTCGGAGGGGCAGAAGAAGCACCAGCAGGGGAGGTGGAAACAGCAGCAGCGGAGGTGGAAACAGCAGCAGGAGACGGGGAAGCAGCAGCAGGAGCGGAGGAGGCAACGGAGCAGCGAAGCGACGAGAAAAAAGCACCTGCAGCACCAGCAAACGGTCCAGCTATGGCGCGTCGGAGCACGTGAAGAAGGAAAGTTTTGCTGCTGCGTCGGCCTGTCCGCAGAGAGGGAGCGGCAAGCGAGCAGAAGCTGCTGCAGCGGCAGCGGGGGGTGGAAGCTCAGTGGGCCGAAGAAGGAGAAAGGTTCCACTCAGGGAAGGCAAACTTCCGCAGTCGTGGCGCCAGGAGAATGGGATAGACACCGCTTCGGAAGAATTTTGCCACAGCCAGACGCACTCCGCGGCGGCAGCAGCGCCGGTGCGGACAGACACGCGGCAGGTGGAGCAGGTTCGTCAGCGCGTCTGGCGGGGAAAAATGCAACAGGCCCTGCAACAGCAGAGGACAAAGCGTGCTGCAGAGGTGGCAGCGGCGGAAAGAAGGGAAAACGGAGGAAAAGGCCGAAGAAGAGCTCGGCAGCAGCGGCGGCGGCTCGCCTGCAGCAGTGCACACACACCAGAAGCAGCAGCAGCAGCAGCAGCACTGGGGAGAGGTGGCACCCGGACGTCGGCTGCAGCAGCAGCTCTTCGTTTTTCGCAGCCAGATAGAAGAAGAAGACTCGCTGAACCACATATTTCGATCGGCTGGCGTTCTACGCCCCGGCACCCGGCCGCGGGGCTGCCGGTGCACACACATCCTTCTTCGTTCGGGGCCGCACAGAGTAGTAGACCCGCGTGCGTCGCCGGTCTCTCCAGCGGGCGTACACAGATGCGAGGGAGCAAAAGAGAGAAATCTTGACACTCCTTGCATAGACACATACAGACGTACACAAAGCGGACGATACGGTCAAAATCGACGGAATGGAAGGTGACCCGCGAGAAGAGACAGGGGGCAGAGAGGAAGAGAACGGCTCGTCGGCCCGGGCGTGTGGAAGTTACGTGTGATCGACGGTGGTGGGAGGGCGCCCCATGGCGGTCGCCAAGATGAGACGGGGACTCCGATTTGGAGAGAAAACAGAGAAAGGGGTCACTCTCGCAGGGCGAAGAAGCCGAGGTGGCGCCGAAGGACGCAGAAGCGTCAGCACCCTACTCCGATCGCCCGCGGAGATGCGTTTGCTGCAGAAGATGTGTGGATGTGCGGTTCGCGGTTGCTGCTGCGTCGTCACGGGGGGCAACGCAGCGCCGCAACGGAAAAAAGGCCGAGATTTTGTCATTGGTGACTTCGACAGGACAGCAACGGAGAACGCGCGGCAGAAACGCGCAACAAAGACATCAGGAACGAAGAACAACACCAGTAGACGACTTACTTCCACTCGTACACTGCTGCGGCCGCAGCGCCAGCTGACCCGCGTGCGCGCGCGCGCCCGTGTTTTCCTTGTGTGGAGTTCGAGGAAGAAGGTCGCTCCCGGCGGGCCGCTGCTGCCCCGGGACCTGCGAAGGGAGAGCAGAAACGAAGCCACAGAGGATCCGAGATCAGCCAGAGGAAATCTGAGTTTCCTCTCGCCTGCCTTGCTGCCCTTTCTTCTTACTCGTCCCTCCCCACTATCGACGCAGTCCGACAGCATACATATTATATGCCCCTGGCGGCAGCCAGAGAGAGCGCAGCAGGACTTGCCTCGACGCTACACGCGCAGCCCCGAGCCGCCGGACCCTTTCCGCACCGCAGCAGTGCTCGACTGCTGCGCTGCTGCTGCTTTGCCGTGGGTGGTGTTCGGGTGCTCTGTATACGCGTCAGCCGCTGCTTGTGCTACTACTGCTCAGCTGCTGCTACGCTGCTGCGCCCCTATGCTGCTCAGCTGCTTCTGCTGCTGAGTTGCAGGTAAGTTGCTGCCGCTGCTGCCACGCTGCTGGTGGCAAGCTGCTGCTGCTGAGCTGCTTCTGCTAAGCTACTGCTGCTAAGCTACTGCGGCTATGCCGCTGCTGCGCTAAGCTGCTGCTGCTGGTAGGCTGCTGCTGCTACGCTGCTGCTGCTGGTAGGCTGCTGCTGCTAAGCTGCTGCTGCTGTTGTTGCAAGGGGGCTGCTGCTGCCAAGCTGGCGCTGCTGGTGCAAACCTGCTGTTGCTGCTGCTATAGCGCTATTGCTGCTGCTGCTGAGTTGCTGGCACTGCTCCGCTATCGCTGCTGCTGGCTTTCCCCCCACTGCGGCCCACAGTGCTCTGCTACGGTGCTGCTGGCTTTCCCCCCACTGCATTGGCAGTGCTCAGTTACGGTCCTGCTGCCCGTGCGCGGCTGCTGACTCTGGCTGCTGCCGCTGCTCCCGCCCCCCTGGCTTCTGTCCCCGAGCCGCTGCTGCCGAAGATGTTGCTGTGCTGCACCTGGTAGACGGTCAGCCCTGTTCCGACCCGCCGGGGACGCGCTACTGCACGGAGAGCGGCGGATCAGGCGGAGGCGTGGATGCACCAACAACAACAGCAACAGCAGTAGCAACAACGCCGGCAATCAATCTCGGTCTCTCATTCCACACACACAGCGAGCAGTAGCACACCGTCTAAAGAAAAAGAATGCTGCCGCTGTCGCCGCTGCCGCTACTTCGCCGAGCCGTACGCTGCGGGTGCTGCTTCTGACCGTCGTCCTGATGTTGCAGCCAGCCTTTCGCGTGCTGGCCTAGCTCCTTTTTGGCGACTTCTACGGCCGCTGCAGCGGATTCTGCTCCCTATCACACTCGTACTGCGTCTTCTACCTGTCCCGTTGCTGCTGCTGGGTGTGTGCTGGAGTCAGATGCCTGCGTTCCATGCTGCTCTCGTCGCAGCTCTTTGAGACACCTGCTGCTGCTGGGTTCGATGTGAGTGCACGCCTGCCGCTGCTGTCGATCCGGTCTCCTCCTCTTGCTAATGACAGTTTCTGCCTCACGTACAAGTTGCTGTTCACCCTCTTGTGGCCGCTCTTGCGAAGCCTGCTGTCCCAGCTGCGGTGTTCCGCTCCTTCCTGCCAGTGGCCTTCCCGGTGTTCCTGCTGCTTTATCTGCCAACCACCTCTTCAACTCCTCCGGTTGTCAGCGGACACCCTACTGCTGCTGCCGGTATACCTGGGTGACGCGATGGGTCGTGCTGCTGCTTCCACACCTGCTGATGGTGCTGTTGCTGCCACTCCTCCTCCCGGAGCTGCTCCACTGTCGCCGTGTGCCGCCGCCACCAGTCTTGGGCTTCGCCAGTGCACCCCTCTTGGTGCTCCTGCTCTCAACGACACGTTCCTCTATGACTGGTGTCCCGGATGATGCGGCGTGCAACGGTTTGCGATTGCTGCTTTTGTTAAAAAGCTGCTTGTCTCGCTGATGTACCTGCCGCCTTATATCACCTATGGAGCGTTTGTCTCTGTACAGCCGGTTGTACAGTACACTGATGTCTATGCCAGCACGCAGACACAAGAGCGTATATTATGGAGACTTTACGCACACAGGTATCTATGCCTAAGTAGACACGTGTAGACACACCTACTCTTCACACGCACAGTTGTATACGCGTGCGTATGTTCTATGTGTATAGGACGCAGGTGTGTACCGGTACGTTGACAGACACGCACATAGAGGGGCTTTAGACATCCACGGTGTTGTCTAAATAGAAATGTGTAGACACACACACATTCTACACACACGATCTAGATAGTAGACATGCGTAGACACATTCGCATTCTACTACTCACGACATGCACAGCCGTACGTATACGTAAGTTCTACATGCCTGTATAGTCGGATCAGTGATTTCGGCTGGAGTGAACACGGGATGTGTAGTCGAGTGCAACAGTCCTGCATGTAGAACCGTGAACCCCGAGAAAAGCAGACGTTTGCAGATGTTGATGTTTGATTTTTTGCCTTGCACGACGACCACACGTGTGTGAGCACGGGAGGAGAGGGGGTGCGTGCACTCACTGGAGCACAAGTCTGCACAGAGGGGACACACACGCGCAGAACCGGCTCAGCTTGAAGAAGGTGGACAAGTTGTCATTAATGTTGTTTGCAAGGCAACTGCAGCGTCTATGGCTGCGGTGCCAGCAGCAGTAGCAGCTCAGAGGCAGCCGCGGCCTAAAAACATGAGAGAAATGCAAGAGACGCAGGGAGAAAGTAGGCCCAGGTGTGTACGCCAGCTTGGATTAAAGGGAACAGCTGAGGACCAGCAGCAGCAACAGCAGGAGCACAAGGAAGGGCACAGGCAGAAGTGCAGCAGCAGGAGAACAGCAGCGCGAGCAATACAGACGGGGAGTTCAGCGACAAGAGAAGCCGGGAGAGTGGAATGCAGATGCAGCTGCCCCAAGCCGGTAGCAGAAAAACGTGGGTCGCTGAGCACCAGCGCGAGCGGGCAGCATATCTGCGAAAGCGCTATCTCGGCAGGAGGACACCGGCAGCGCCACCAGGCACAGCAAGTGTGCGTTGCACCAGAACTAGTCCACAAGTAGATGGCCGCGAAAAAGTCTACTTTTTAGAGTGCAAAAGAGAAGTTTTGGTCCCCTCTCGGAAGGGAGGGGGGGAAAAGAGGTCAAAGGAAACAGGCTGAGGAAACGCAAGCAAGGGGAGTGGAAGTGCACAATCAAAGGACGTGAAAAAGTGCGTGAGAGGATTGGAAGAATTGGAGAACACGAAGACGGAGATACACGGATGATGTGAAGCTGGAACACAGGCCCAGATAGAAATGGAAGCAGGTAAAGAAAGAGGAGGAGGCACATATCGAAGGCGCAGGAAGTGCGCTCGAGAGACTAGAAGGAAGAAAGAGGCACGAAAACCGAAACACCACCGAGGGCGGTGAAAAAAGAGTACACAGGAAGTAAGAGGTACAGGAGACTCAGGAGAAGGAGCGGAGCAGATGAAGGAAGCCGAAGTTTAAGGAGATGGGGACAGAGAGTGATCGCCAGAAGACGCAGTATAAGTCAGAGGGAGCAAGAGAGACGAAAGTGGAAACATCAACGGATAAAAACGTCTTAGACACAGCTTGCAGAATGTGGCTTCAGCATAACCCGCTAATTGCACTGTTCTTTCCGTTTAGCAGTCGCGGTTGTGTATGAAGAACACTTATGCAGCGTCAAACGCGTTACGCAGTCTACTGCTGATAAATGGAACTGAAGAGTGCCGTCAGGAGCTCGCGTGTGGCCTACAGTATTGTGTTCCGGTGGGTGATGGTAGACACGCGCAGCTCCTTCGCATCTACCCTCCTCCTCACTGTGTTAACACTAACTTGTTAAGCCGTGGTGTTCGTCCTCTTTTCCTCTTCTCCAGGTGTGGCTTTACCGATCGAGAGATTGACCGTCGTGCGGACAGACTACACCATGGACGCCCGTTTGCACTCCATGTACTGTATGACGTGGTCCACCTAATACTGGAAAAAGGCTTCTTTTGGTTCTCATCGCCCTCATTTTCTGTGTGTGCTCCCTGTAGCTCATAGGCACGTGTCTGCCACAGATGGCCTTCTCTCTCTTCGACGGCCACCAGGTAGCCTGGCGGTAGCTGACGCCGTAGCTGCTGTTTGTACGGGCTTCGGTAACTCTGTGCTGCAGTCAGCTGCGGCCGCCCTTCTCTTCAGTTTACACTTGTCGTCTCACCTGCTATTTGTTCGTCTGTCTCTCTGCTTATTCGAAGCTGCGGGAGCTCCTTGCTGAGTAGCGGAGCTCTTCCTACTCGGCTGTGCAACACTCTGATTCAGCACAGTGCAATAAGACGTAGTACGGAACTCCCGCACTTGCAGCCTGCGCCGCGTGGCAGCAGCGGGATATCCGCTTGCCACAAGTGTCGCTTTTATTTGGTGTGTCTTCTCAAATGTGTGCAGCCAGATGCAACCGGTTCGTGAGGACTTCCCAGTAGTTGGACTGCAGGATCATCTTTATCTTCAAGCGTATGATTCTTTTGTCACGTTATTTTCTTGCTTATTCAGTCAGTTGCTGCTCAATTTTTCGTGTATTACAGATGACGCATCAGGCTGCTTTTCTCCTCCGTCTTATCCAAACAACGCTAAGACGCTCAGCCTCGCCGGTGTCCGCCCTTCCTTTTTGTGCCCTCTCGCAAATTGAGATCATCGCTCCCCTTCACCGGATGGATCCTTCTCCCGTTGTTACGTGGTGCCGCACATGCTTTTTAGTTAGTTTTTCAGAATACCACCCTTTACGTGTCCCTTATTCTCATTCAAAACAGGCGAAATATATACATACTTACACTTGCGTTGTCCTTCGTCGAGTTGTCCACGCGGTGGTGGTTTTCCCTGGACATTTCGTCATTGTCAGTGTGCGAACGCGACGCGTAACTCCAGCGTCTGTGCACGGAGGCGGCAGTTGGTAGCTGATACTGCACTTTCTCCACACCAACAGCAAACTTTTTCCCAGCATGCGCTGCCACGTCCACATAAACACAACTGAGCGTTCGCTCAGATCGTCCTAAATCACCTCCGCTGATGCGATGATTGCCTTTTCTGGATACGTATATCCGTCCTTTTTTGTAGAAGGAAGCTTTTCGGCACGGGGCACGTTTTTGTCGATTCATTTCAAATGAAATAACAAAGTTTCAACTGCTGTACACTTGCGTGACACGTCTCCATACTTCTTCTGTTGAGGGTATCATCAGTGCTTCGGATTACAACGGTCACTCTCCTCTCGACGCGGCGTTCTTTTACATGCGTCGAGTCCAATACCTCCACAGAGGCTCTCTGGATATGGTCACGAGATAAACTTGGTTCTCCTCCAACAATTAACCCTCCTCCTTGTTGTGTCTTCTGCACATGTAGTCGATGCATCATATCTATAAGCAACGCATAACAGTTCCTATTTTCTTCATCCCTTCCTCAAGCCCGAGGTGGCTGTCAAACCGTCTGTTTTTTTAAAGCACTGCAGCGTCTCTGTGCTCTACAGTAGTCGTAGTACCATGCGGCTGTATCTCCTCCGTTCACAACCATGCACTGATATTTTGCGCTGCTTCCTCCTCACGTCCTAGTAAGTGCAAGCACGACGCATGGACTCGCTCACAATCTGCACCACATATTCCTATGTGTATACTTAAATCAACACATTTTTTGGACACAGCGCACAAGACAACCCTACGCTTGAGTTCTGGGAGGCGCTGCGTGATGCCGTCCCTTCTGTGGCTCGCGACGCGACTCCCTTATTCACTCTTGTGTACTCTGCCTGCCCTCCGGGAGTACCTCTGTGGCAGGACATGAATTCTGGAAGTACGTCTCCAGTATATAGGAGCGCAGGCAGCAGACGAAAATCTTATACCGCAGCATCTGTAAGCGTTCTGCTTCCTCGTGTGTCTCATGAAGTGTTGTGGATTGCTGGACAGGCGAGCCACTCTGGAACTGCGCAGCAGCACTACTGCAGGCCAACCAAAAAAGTGACGAATCGCGACTGCACAGTGGCTCTGTATCTCTTTTCGCGTTTACCGCCCCAACTAGGCACTGTACCACATCTCCAGCCACATGGAGTGAGCAGGAATGATGCCACGTGCGGCAGAGTGTTCCTTGGTAACTAGTTGTAAACATAGGTGTGCAGAATTTTCTTCTGGCAAACATGTTCCCCCTAGGGTGACCGTCCGAAGCACGCTTCTGCCTCATACTGTTTTATGTACAACGTCCGTTACAGAGACGTGTCTGTTACCACCAGCATTGCCTGTATCATAGTGATCATCAACATTAGCGGGAAAGTCCAGGGTATACTACCGCGTACTGCAGATATATCTCAGCAGTCTTACAACCAACGGAGGAAGCAAATTATGAAGAACCGTATCTTGGCGTTGTAGCGGTGCCTGTATCAATGTTTATCGGGAGCAATGGACGTACACGTCAAGTATACTACCTTCCTCCGGCGTGAGAAAATAAACCTCAGCAGCACTCTTAACAGGTGGACGCGTCCGTGCTGGAAGGCTAGCTCAAAGAATACTACCAGGAAGTGGTAGTCAAGTGAGTTGCCCTGACAGCCCTTGGAGCACGACATACAACACTGGTGTCTGCTTACGGAACGCATTCAGTCAATCATGCATACCATTCATTCCAGCAACGAAAAATGAAAGGTGCTGTTGAATCCTGGAGCAGATGCAGCAATTATCGTTTTGAAGACTGAGGAGATGGACGCGGGCAATAGTCCTCCCGCAGGTACTCTCAACGGCGCTGGCTAATATGGTAGTAGAAGGCAGGTGCAATTCAGATCGAACATTTTTGCGGTCACCGGTCACAACTTAAGAAGTTGAGGTGTGGTGTGCGTAAACGTACACGATCCAAGTAAACCAGCCGTTCAAATTCCCCAGCGGCAACTGTAAAACCAGAAGTAGATTAACCTTCTTTGCAACAGTGAAGCAGCGACAAGTGTGCGGAGCGTTACTGGTGCACGACTGTGTAGATAGTGTGTGGCAAGATGTGTACTGCTTTACTGGTTCCTGGTTGCTATTATAGGGTTCTCTGTCTGGGTTCTTGCTCCCGCCGCTTCAATTTCTGCACGGCTCGCTACGTCTGCGACACGAAGCAGTTCAGGGGGAGGTGGCTTCACCATTTGTGCGCCCACTGGCTGTTCTCAGCAACAGCAAAAAGGCAGCGGGTACCACAGTCTCGTGACTTGCTCTCAATTCTTCCCTTATCACATAAAAATGCCTGCAGCTGCATATAGGCTCGAACCCGTCTACACGCATGCACACACGTAGATATATTTGTATATATACATATATATGTGTATTTCGGAACGACGTTTGTAGCGACGATACTGCACGGTGTCCTAGTAGCAGGATATGAGAGACACGCTCCGGCGACGATGCACATGCGTTCTGTGGCCGTGTTCTAGGAGTGGTGCGGCGTTCTTCTATGTCAAAAGTGCTGCTGGAATAGTCGTCGGTGCAGCCAGTACCGACTTTCACTGGTGTCCTAGAAGGCACAGCCTATCCTTCACAGTACCACAGATGCATCTGTGTCCGTGCAAGAGGCATCTCCGTGTGTACGCACGATTATTTCATCGAGGTTGTACACGGACGCCTTCGGCACACGCACGTACGACACGTACGTGTACGTATCACCATATGTATACATATATATACACACACAAGTAGATATATAGATATATATCATGGGCAGGTGTCCTTCTACTTATGTGTGAGCACACGACAACTACACTACCAATAAAACACTCTATAGAACTTGAAGGCTTGCTTCTATACTAGGACACTTCGAATGTGGATGGGGTTCTGTGTACGTTTAGGCGCAGCAGCTGTGTATTTGGACAGCTTTCTTTGTAAACAGCAGAGACAACCTTCCTGCTTGCGAATTCCAGCAGTACTGTCGAGCGGAAACGTCCATTCCTGGCTTTTGTTAGGATATGTCTTTACTGATACCTGAACGTACAGACAAGAAGGGAGGCCGCTGAGCGGACAAAGAGCTACACATCCTGCACCAGCACGGAGACCAGTTGACGCGGGAGAAGACACTCAGAAAGTAGCATCCACTGGTCAAACACAAGACATGCCTGCACTTTTTGTATAGAAAACAAGGATACGGCTGCGATGGATGCACAGTAATCATGGTGTTTGCTCTATGTGACACAGCTAGCGACCTCAATGTATGTGAAGTACAAAATATTCCGTTCACTGGCCAAACAAACGCCTCAATGCATGCAGAACAACGGATACTCCTGGCCGCAGATGAAAAGAAGGGGAACAACTCTATTTTCTGCAGGAGGGTTGCGGGGGAAGAAGCTGCTTTACGTCACGTGGAAAATATGTTGTCACTTCTGTGAATAGGCTGCACTCTGCCTCGTTATGCAACCCTCAACCACTTTTGGCAGCTCCATACCAGTAGAGGCGCGACAAGTACGTGTTTCATCGCTCACCGCTGCTGTCACCATCATTTGTCTCAAATCACGACCACGCTGCGAAAGAGGAACATTCCGCCGGCGTCAGCATTCCAGGATTTCGCACGACAGCGAGGTCTTCCTGTAGTTGTCAGTGTAGGGCCTGGTGCCGTTCCTACCGAAGTATAGCTTGAAAAAGCAGATTTAGGTCCCTGCAGGACCAGCGTATCGTTTTCCAGTACGCCACTTACATTATTCCTTGAAAGCTTGAACCAGGTCCGAATCCTCCCGGAATGCACCTAAACAGTGTACTTGTACGCACTTTTCGGTGTAATGTGTTTAAGTAGCTTGAACATTCCGACAGCGTTGTATAAAGAATAGTTGGCGATGTCGCCGTGAGCGTCCGAGCCAGCAACAATGTAAGCGCATCTAATCTTGGACGAGCGAAGTCACACGAGTGGACAGTACACCGTGCGGAAAGTCTTGCGGAAATTTAGCCCTACGAACAAGTTTCGCCGAAAATCTCGCTGCCGTGCAGTGGCTGCTTTCCGCGCTATCTGGACACGGTAAGGAAAAATAGCCTGTTGTGCTGCAGTGAAAACGAGCGACGTGGCAGTTGGCGTCCTACAAACAATAAATAGTAGCGGTAAACGTGGGTGGATATATTTTGGTACGATATAGGGTAAGCGGTGCTTGCGTACAGGTTACCGGCGTCACAGGTATTGCGTGTTGCGTGTCTACGCCATGATGTGGATCAATGCGGGGGGCTCAGTCAGTGTCGGGAATAGACACAGACATATTTTCGTGTTATTACTGACATCTACAGATGGTTTGCATTAGTGCGCGTATTTCGCTTGTGACATCTCATCCGAATACGGCGGAGAGGGTGAAGTTGTAGCAGATGCAGATATTCGACAGCGTGCGCGCATCGCATCTTGTAAAATTAGACTGGTGAGGGCTTAGGCAGAACAGGCAGAGACCGTTACGACGCTGTGCGTGTATACACAAGCAGTTTCACTCGGTACAGCAATTACGTATCCGTACTCAGTACGCTTTTAGGCAGCGAAAACTACTTACACTACAAAGTGTGCCAGATCTGAATTTTTAAAGATGGCAGGGATTCGACAGACCTCGCCTCCAAAAGGCGGTGACAAACACCTGCACTCAGCACCCCGACACGGTCGGTGTTTTTGGGGACCCTACCGAAAGCGAAAAGAAAAAAGAACTCCTCGAACACGTTTCCCAGCGCTCTCGGCACTCCTATGCAAGGGCGAGATGAAGATAAGTATTGCGACACCACCGGACAAACGTGGTGTGTTGATTCCGTGAAAATCTCCTAGACGGACAACAGCCATTGTCACGGCTTTCTGTAGGCTACATCGCGAAGACCCTAGAGTGTGCGCACTGAAGAGCGGGCACAGCAAAGTTCTCAACGTGTACCATGAATGAGATGTCCAGCTTCGTGATATTTATGGTGCACGTACGCTTTGAGAACCCCGCTTTTCTACGAAGTAGCGCTCCAGGGCAGGCGGTTCCATTTCTGCAGAATGTGACAGTAGGACACCAACGCATCTTCAAAGAGGGAAGTTCACTCCCAAAGAAATTCACTGCGGGGAACGGCTGCACGAAGTTCCTCAAGGCACTTGATCTGCTGACAAGTGTAACTTAGGCACTTTTCTTCTTGTGCTTTAAAAAAGTGGTCGGCCTCTATCTTCTACCAGTGTTTATCCGAGTATGAACGTATTGCAAGCCAACTTCATGACGAACAATCGATGATCAGAAGACGTGGTCCCGTCAGCAGCATGCCAGAGAAGTCGCTAGGCACGAATATTCAGGTATGTTGAAGGTCAGGTATTCACTAACATATCCACATAACTCTGCACGTGAAGAAGTGTATCACACGTACACACGTACACACACTCCCGACCGCCGCCTGCGGTGACTTTGCAGGTCCTGCTCATCTAGAGCGATCTCTTTGCCTGTGTGTAACAGAAAATAATGAGTAATCAACTTCTTCCTGCTGCTTATATGCAGTACCAGGCGAACACCCCCTCTCACACATGTACAACATATCGGTTCGGACAACAAACATCCGGAATCAGAACTGTTCATTTCAAGTGGTACGCCTGCTTACCTTCTGCAGTAGCGCAAGTAGCATTACTATGGTTGAAGGATGTGAAAGACTTTATCCGAGTTCCCCTAGCGGGCCGCAGCGCATTTATAGGAAAGCAGCTCATGGCTGCCGGAGTGTCATGGAGGTTTTGCACCCTTATGCAGCGTCTTCTAGTGTGTCGGATGGCTTCTGCGTCCTAGGCATCGGTTGGCGACGAAGTATTTGTTTTCAAACGTGAACATGGGTCGTCGTGGAGTAAGTGCTGCATTTCACAGGGCAGGACTACCTTAACGAATACCGATGGGTGCAAGCATCGTACAGAGAACTGCCAGCCTGTGACAACAGATGTAACGTCAGATACATAGTATGATCCTATACCATTAATCACTGTTGCACCCCAGAAACTCATCTGTCCCCATGGTAATACATAACCGAGAAAAGCGGCAGCAATTCTAGTGATGCGTAATAGAAGTCCAGATAACCAGGCAGTCGTCAACTAACTATAACTACCGTTGACTAAAGCGGGAACCATACGTATTAATCCAAAGGCAAAGACAGCAGACGCAGTTGTAGGATGTAGGAATGTAAACTCCCATCCACGAGGTCCATTTCTCACTATATGTTGCACATTGGCGAACGAGAATGCAGCGTCTGAACTATATCGGATAGCCAAGGTAATACCAGTAACGATATGCACCAAAAACGCTATTGCCAGAAAAAAGAAAAAATTAGACGGGAAATGAAGACTTGTGGCACATCGATAGAATACCAAATGTGCTCGCACTAAACTCGTAGAGAGTTACGATTACTGTCAGGGATTAATGCGGTACACTATAACGTGTCTTCAAGTTGCAGAAGACGTTGGGTTCAAAAGGGATGTACGTGTGAAGTGAGTCAATCATTTGCAGGACGTTTTCGAATGTACATCACATCAGTTCCGTTACTGTCTACGCGTCGCTCCAGGTGCGTTAAAAGAATTTTCCTCGAAGAGACAACAGTTTTTCTGAAGTGCAAGGTTCTCTTCGTGGCCGCTACTCCCAAGTTTGACCAAGGAGTGCTGACAAACGCGGACCAAGATAGCCGATGAGGTAGATGAAAACTGTCGGAGGCAACTGTGGCCTTGGAAAAGGGGAACCGCTGTATCTTCGAAAGGACCGCAGGCAACACTATCATTTGGCGGCGCACGGGCACATCCCTTCTTGACTATTCCAATGCAAGAGTCTGCACACCCGTGGCACGAAAACACGTCGAAATTCTCTAAAGACTTACGTGTAGCGAAGGCAACGCTCCTCGATCTGTTTCACAACGACGCACGAAGAGCAGCGCGGAAATTACCATCGGTGTGTTTACCCATGTTGGAAAACGTGTATCTATCTGCACAGGTGTACAATACTCGCCACAGTTTGGTTAGACTGTTACACGCTGTACCACTAAACAACTTCGTCACTCGCAGCTGGTCAGTTTCACATGGACCGAATTTCCATCCTGGTAGTTTTAGGAGGATACGACGTGTATCTTAACGCAGCTGTCGGAGGCGGCGGCTTAGATGAATAAAACGCTACCAGTTGTGAGTCTAATGACAGTTTCCTTCACAGTTGCTAAGGAGCATGTCTGCATCACATGCGTAAATCCTAGCACGTGCAGCAGTCGTACAGGTTGCTGTGTGTCCAGCACTCAGCTACGGATCTCCCGCGTCTTTGTCGTGCGAGGCTGTTTGAGTCTTTTTCAGCACGTGATCAATGTGAAGAGAATATTTTAGTACTGCGTATTCTACTTGTTTGCGCTTTTGGCACTGTACTATGTTGTACGGAAGTCCACCCGCTCATAGTGCATAAATACGCGCTTACACACAAGTGCGCCCACGTGATGTTTTCTTAGATTTGGCGTAAGGCTATGCTTACGCATGTACATACATTACAAATAGGAGACAGCCACAGACAGTGAGTATTCACATACGCACGGTTGTTCTACTGTCGGCTACCTAGAATAGGTGATGTCGTTTCGCTTACTCCTGGATTACTATATCAAGACTTCCAGAGGGCACAATGATGTCGTTTCGCTTACTCCTGGATTACTATGTCAAGACTTACAGACGGCACAATGCTTCCCAAACCTCCAGTCGTGCTCTGGAAACAGAAAAAAAAAGTGTTCGAGTCAGCCCAATGTTTCATCGTTTCCCTCTGTCACGCTGCCGCGACCGTGGTTTTGTTTCTTAAATGGAATACTCAGGTGGACGATTCCTTTTCGAAGCACGAGAAAACATGTTTTAGGAGCGTCCAACGTACCTGTAAAATTTTACCACAGGACAGCTACACTCAAGGTTGTGTGACGACAATCGTACACTGTTGCGTGGATCTGTCTGTTTGTGCTTCCGTCTCTCTCTTAACAGGCAGAGACGTATCTGTATGCCAAATATGTGCACCTCCACAGTTGCGCGGATCTGTCTGCTTTTGTTTCCGTCTCTCCCTCTACAAGTAGAGACGTATCTGTACGCCAACTATGCGTACCAATGGGTATGCGGACATGTATACATACATCCAGATGCACGGGTATGTACACACACGTGCACACATGTATCAAGCAAACATACGTGTATATATAAAGACACATACGTATACATACACTCATACACACAGACATCCGAGCATACACACACACATCTTCGCGCATGAGTCCTTGAGCGTGATGTGATCTTCGGCCGCGTACTTCCAGGAGTACCGTGTGTAGACGGGGCACCAAGGACGACATGCTCGACAGTTCCGCGGTCATCGTTCTGAGGCGTCGAGGCAGGATACGATTTTTTGTACTGTCGTACGGTCGTGCTCAGCATTACACCTGTCAAAACATTTGTCAGCAACCAAAATTCTGCAGCTAGTGCTGCGACAAGACGTGCAGACGGACTCCTGTACGCGCACGTCGCCCATAGCATACGTGTGTGCGCACCTAATGTAAATTCGTCGCACAGAAATACACTTGTGCATATTCACACCTGCCGGTGTATCACCCAAGGCGTATGTACAGAGATGCGCACTACGACGTGTCGCTGAGAGACAAAGTGGACGCCAGTGTTTTACATAGAAACACAACGTAGAACGCTTGCTCTGCACACGCGTCGCGACGACTCGCAAGCCATTAGGACACCTACGTGTACGGAGTTGCCTCCTTTTGTATCCATCTGAAACAGGCGAGTCATAGCTCCAAAATGAGCGTGATTGAATACACACTTCATCGCTACATGCTTTCTTGGGATACGATACACAAGGCTCTTTCTAAGGAGGAAATAGTTACCTATTTTCAGTCTGTTTCTTCGTCCGTCGTTCCAAAGAAGACGGAGAAGCCAGATAGCATTGCAGAGCTCGCTACGGCTATGTTGCGCATATAGCCGTCGATCTGCTTTGTTCTCCGCATGTTAAGATCCACGGGTATATTTACACGGCGAGGACAAGGTAATGATCGACGAGTTGTTGGCTGCCTTTGATCGGACATCCGTCCACTCCACCGTGTAATGGTGGATTTTTGTGTCACCTGAGACAGCTTGAACAGGGCTTTGTTTTGTGACTACGGCACCACGCATACATGTAATCAAATATTTGTGCATCCGCATGACGCATCGACATTTTTTGTTTAGACTTTTGTTAATTCCCTTTCAGGATTTTTTCTTCGCATAGCTGCCTTGTACATTCAACTATACAATTTTTTCATTCAAAGCGTGGCGCGGTGCAGAGTTCTCTCCGTTCGGACGAATCGCTGTGGGGGGAGATACGTTAAAAATGAAGTGTAATTGAGTAGTCCTTGTTCAAACTATCGCAACTGGGATTTTCAATTTCTGCTGTATATTCGGCTGCATTGCGGGCAGTTCCGACGCTGTTGTAAGTTCTCGCTTGTTGTGATCTATTTGCTTCCTGACATCCCGCTTAGCAATGTGGTTCTTTTTTTTGTTGTCGATGTTTTGTCCATCTTTTTACTGAACTTCGCCCTCCGTGTATAATTTTAACCGTGTGACTTCTCGCCTGCGTAGTATTTTTGTCGCCGTGTCTTGTTTCGCGCGGCATCTCGCTTGTTCGAGGCAGTGCGCACAAGTGGTTGTCTTCGTTTTTCCCTCGTCGATGCTCCCATCTTCACTGCCAGTTGTTCCACTTTTTCGCCCACATCGCCATCTAGCGCGCGCATTACCAGTTACGTTGTCGCTCCGTAAACGTTTTTTCGTTTCCCTTCCCCTTTCGCTTCCCTGAAACTTCCCTTTATGGGTACTGTCGCGCTCCACTTCCTGACGACTTTTTTCCTTCCTATTCCCCGCCTTCCCCTCTTCCGCGCCCTTCCAGGTGTTTCACCTAACCGATTTTGCCCCGTCTTTTCCCGCCGCTCCCGGGTCTCTGGGGCATGCGTGGTTTCCACCCATTCGCTTCGGACGTGTAAGTCTGTTCGATGCCGTCTGTCATTAGTGAAGTCCTCGGTGTCCAAAGTTCTTCCTGTTCCTGCACACACTTCCGCAGCGACCGCGTCTTGTTTGTTAAATCGAAGCGCACCATTTAGCCAGCGTACTTCTGTGGCCTCTCCTCAGTTTTTCCTTGCCTCCTCTCCCTCGTCGTCCCGCGTGTTGTACTCTTCGAATTCCGCGCCCGTTTCTTGTTTTTCTTTGCGTTTTTCAGGCGTTCGTCCCGCCTTCTTGTTCGTTTACAGCCTCTCGTCGTCCGTCCCTCTGTATTGCACCTCTTCGTGTGCGTATTTTCTTTCTTACTCCCAAGTCGCGCCGGTCACATCTCAGCGTGTCGACATCGCCAGCTCTGCGTGTGTCCGTCCTCTTTTTCACGGTTGTTCTTTTCTGCCTCGCAACTTCCGGCGGTCTCCCTCTTCTCTTCTCCTTCCCGTCCCCGGCCCTGTACTTTCTTCCATCGCACGACTCGCCTTTCCTTCCCCTCTTTCGTGCCACTGCCTTCGCTCATCCACCACCATGGCGTCATCCCCGTGTCTCCCTCCGCTGACCGGCAAGCCGCTCACACGCGAAGAATTTGCTCAGTACGTTTTTTCGTCTTCTCCCATTACTGTTGACGCAGGACTGCAGGGCAAGCTGTCGGTGGAATTCGTTCGTCGATTTGCTTGCCGCAGATCTTCTGCTAATGCCCGGGCAGCTCCTGCTGTTTCTGGGAGCACCAGCAGCTCAACTTCTCCCTGTTCTTCTCTGTCTTGTTCCTCTTTCGCGTCCTTCGCTGCGTCGCTTCCTCCTCTTCCAGCAGGGGCTCCGTTGCTGCCGCCTACTGCTGTCAGAGCCACCGCTATTTTACGAGTTTCCTCCCTGCTGCATGGGGCTGGTGGCGTCCGTCCTGCGCTTCTTGCTGCTCTCCTTGACGTTCTCAGCGGCACCCGAGGAGGAGACGTTTATCAATCTTTCCCTCGCCACCCGCTGCAGCTCCCCCCCGTCGCGACCTCTGCCAAAGAAAGAACTGTTCTCGAGAAGCAGGGTCCTAGTGTATTGGCGTACATGCTTGCTGCTGCAGCCGCAGAGTACGCGAAGCAACAGCAGCAGCAGCAGACGGAGTGTTTCTCTCCTGGGGGACCCAAGTTGCACGCAGCCTGTTTTCCACCCTCTCCTGCAGTCTCTCCTGGGACTGGGGACGTGGAAAAGCGCGGCGCATGCGGAGCAGCTACTGCTGCTGCTGGAGGAGGAGAAGGAGGAGGTCCCGGTGCAGCGGCAGCCAGCAAGGTGTTGCTGACGCTTGAAGAAGCGGCAACCTTTTGCTGCGGCAACAGCGAAGCCGCAGGACGTCTGTTCGTCGCCTCGTGCTATCTTGAAGTGCTCGTGGATATCCTGGACTCGAACACGGCGCTGCTTGCTGAACTTTTCCTCATCCCGACGGACTACTTCTCCCAGCAGCAGAAGCACTTGCCGCAGGTGAAGGGGATTCAGACGTCTGCCACAAATATAAGCGTCTTGCTGCACGATAGCAAGCTGCGGCACCTCCCTCGCAAGACGCTGCATGAGCTGGCGTCTCTGTTCCCAACGTTGGACGCGCTGCTGCCTGCTGTCGGGAATTTGCGCGAGGCGTTGAGCTTTGCTGCGGGCTACATAGACGCCGAGTTAAAGTACACGGCAGCGGTGTGCCCGCACCTGCGTGCTGCTGCCGCTGCTTTTCCTCAGCGGTCCGCCGCTCAGGACTCGCTGCGCCCTGCTGCTGCTGTTGCTCGATCCCGCGGACATGCAACTGCCGCCGCGAATTCTCCAGCAGCGGAAAGCACAGCACCAGAAGCGACAGCAGCAGACTGGCCGAGTCTGCGCGCCGTGCTGCAGCAGACAGACGGATCCATCGCTGCTAGCGCGTTATATGGGCCGACGGCTAGCAGTCTGAAAGCTGCCCTCGATGCGGTGCTATGCTGCCTGCTGAAGACGCACGCGTCTTTGTTGCAGCCGCTGCTGCGGGAGGCCGCTGTCGTTGCTGCGACGCTTTCTCCCGAAGCAAAAGAGGGAGAAGCAGCACCCGCCAGACGCGGGGAAGAAGCGGCAGAAACAGGAGCCGAAGCAGCTGGTGGATACACAGGCCAGTATGACTCTGCTGCTGACGGGACTGCTGCTTCTTCCTCGTCCTCTTCTTCGCCGTCCTGCTGCTCCAGCGTTTTTCTCGCGTTCGATGCCGTCTCGTCTCGTGCGGAGTTCGCGAGACACCTGCAGCAGCGCTTCAAGACACTGCAACGCTCGTCTCTACGTGCTGCAGCCAAGGCAGCGGCGGCTCTTTACTCTATGGAAGAAGGAGCAGCAGCAGGAGAGGAAGCAGAGGAGGAGGACGCCGCGGCAGCAGCAGGAATGTCTGGGCTGCCGCTGTGCGACGGAAACGTGCTGCCGCGTGAAAATTCGCAGGTCGTGGAGCCGCCAGCGCTACAGCACGTGCTGGAGATTGAGCAGCGGTTGCATTTGCTGCAGCAGACAGTCGCCCTGCAGACTGCGCTGCTGCTGCAGCTTGTCGAGGTGGCTGACATGCGCGCGTTGCTTCAGGCTGTAGAGAAAGCCAGCAGAAGCAAAGGGAAGAAGAAACCGCCAAGTGGGAGGTACCTGATGAGTGTCGGCGCGCGGCGGTACAGCACGTATCTCTACGAAGCAGTGAAAAGTTTTCTGGCTCAGGCGTCGCCTCTCCCGTCTCCGCGGCTATCTTCCTCTGTGAACGCGCTCAGCGTATCTGCGACTGGGGCGGAGGGGGGTCTTGCTGCTGCCGGAGACGCGGCTGCTGCGCCGCGCTGCGGCAGCGACCCGTGTCTGGACGCGCTGCAGGTGCTGCTGGGCGCTGTCGCGACGACTGCTGCTGCTGCTGCGTCTTTCTCTCCGGCCACCGCTGCTGCTGCAGCTTCAAAGAGAGGAGGAGCGGCAGCGGCAGCAGCCACGCCAGCAGCGGAAGGACTCCACCTCGTCGTCTCGGACGCGAAGGGGACGCGGGAGACACGGTGGAGAATGTGGGACGGGTGGCTCGTCAAGCAGCGCGAACATCTGGGAGAGCTGCTGAGGGCCGTGAACCAGCAGCGACGCGTCCCAAAAGTGCCGAAGGGGACGCAGGATTTCACGCCGCAGCAGATGGTCGTGCGGAACATCGTCTTGAACGCCGTCCGCGAGGTTTTTCTGCAGCATGGTGGAGTCGAAATTGACACGCCAGTGTTCGAGCTGCGCGAGACGTTGCTGGGGAAGTACGGGGAAAACCAGAAACTTGTGTATGACCTGCAGGACCAAGGTGGGGAGCAGCTGTCGCTGCGCTATGACCTCACGGTGCCCTTCGCCCGCTACGTCGCGTCTCACGACATCGAGAAAATACGGCGCTTCCATATCGGCAAAGTTTATCGCAGGGACGAGCCGCAGATGCAGCGAGGCAGGTGCAGAGAATTCTATCAGTGTGACTTTGATATTGCAGGACCTGTCGCCCTGCCACCTGCTGCGGACGCCGACGCAGGGACTGCCCCTACTGCTGCTGCTGCTGGAGGTACGCCTTCTCTCTGCGCCACCCGTGGTGTCTCGGTGGGCTGCTGCTGGGGAAACGGAGAAGAAGACTGTGGCAAGAAAGTGTCTGGTCGCTGCCGCTCTTGCTGCTGCAAAGCGATACGCGGGAAGGCGGTCACGAGCGACAAAAGAGGTGTGCGTCGCGTTACTGCTGCCTCCTCTTCGGTGTGCGGGTCTGCGCGAAAAAAGGCGTCTGCGGCAGTTCGAAAATTGCTGCTGCTGGCACGCAGAGAGAGAGAGAGACGCAAGGCTGCTACTGCTGCTGCGCAGGAACAGGAGTGACGAGCAGCAAAGCTTCTGCAGGGAGACTGTGAAACCCCGCGCAGACGACGGGCGTTCGTGCTGCGACTGCAGCGCCACGAGAAGCGCACACCACCTGCTGCAGAGAGAGACGTAGAGACAGAGAGAGGCCCCTGGCGCGCTGAGGACTAACAGGCGCCGCGCCTATGACGTGTTGACGTCGTGCTCTCCTAATTTTTCCTGTGAACACTGCTGCTGCGTCTTATTCGCGCAACCCGTGAACCTGCCCGAGGTTGCTGCTGCAGTAACTGTTTGACGTTGTGTTGGGCAGAACCGCGTAGCGACGTGTCTGTGTGACTGCTGCGGACCTGCTGCGCTGCTTCCTCTCGTGCGATCACTGCGTGTTGAACCATCTGCTGCGGCTACTGTGTGTGTGTCTGTGCTGCTGCTGCTGGTGCGTTGGGCTGCTTGGGGCTGTGTCGCTGCTGCAGAGGGTGGGCGACTGCCACAGGCTCGAGGAGCCGGAGGCTCAGGCAGCGGCAGCGGCGGACTGTACCCGAGGATGGCAGCGGACGCAGAGGCGATAACGGTGTTGGTGCAGGTGCTGCGGAAACTACAGCAGCGGGCCGGGCGTTTCTGCGTGAAGGTGAACCACCGGCAGCTGCTGGACGGGGTGCTCATGGATTTGTGTGGGCTTCCGGCCGAGAAGTTTGCTGCTACGTGCTCATCGATCGACAAGCTGGACAAAGAGCCGTGGGAAGCGGTGCGCCTCGAGCTGCTCGAGCAGAAGGGCGTCGCGCCGCACGTCGTCGAAGCCATCGAAAGCTACATTCTCTCTTGCAAGGGGCCGCTTGGACTTCTCGTAGAAGAGCTACAGAATAGGCTTCTGCCTCCCGTGGCGTCTCTACCGCCGCAGCGCGAAGCCGGTGGTTCTCAAACAAACGACGCGCCGGCCGGCGCATTGACGAATTCTTCCGGTTCTGCCATTTCTTCCGCTTGTTCTTCTTCGAGGAATGGAGGCGAGATGGAAGGAGGTGGTGCTGCTGCAGCAGCGCTGAGGGAAGGCGGGACGGGTGCGCGAAGGAGCGGGAAGATTGCTGCTGCTCTTGCAGACCTGCGACGGCTGCAGGAGTTTCTTGAAGCCATGGGCGTGCAGAGCCATGAGACGGCGTTCGACCTGTCCCTCGCGAGGGGTCTCGACTATTACACCGGGGTCATCTTCGAAGCCGTGCTGCTCCCTCCTTCGTCTGCGACTGCTGCTGAAGAAGAAAAAGACGGGAGGGAGAACAAGGAGAGAGACGTGACGATCGGAGTAGGATCCGTGGGCGCAGGAGG
This sequence comes from Sarcocystis neurona, assembly GCA_000727475.1. Classification (NCBI taxonomy): domain Eukaryota; phylum Apicomplexa; class Conoidasida; order Eucoccidiorida; family Sarcocystidae; genus Sarcocystis; species Sarcocystis neurona. Next base: position 185,023 of record KL647334.1, read on the forward strand.
ACGGTACGATAATCTAGTGGGAATGTTTAGTGGGAAAAACGTGCCGGCGGTGGGTGTTAGTGTGGGGGTGGAAAGGCTGTTCCGCGTCGTAGAGGCAAGTTTCGGCATGGCGGGCGTCAGCAGCGGCAGCAGCAGCGAGCACGGCGTGGGGGGGCAGCAGCAGCAGCCTCGAGCAAGACAGCGGGACAGGACAGCGGGCGGAGGAGGCAAGGAAGAAGCGACCGCGGATGAAAAGTCGGGAACGAAGGATTTATCTGCTGCCGGCATCGCCGCGGCGGCGCCTTCTTCGGTTGCTGCTGCTGCTGCTTCTTCTTCCCCGGCGACGGGAACAGCTGTGGTGCTGCGGGAGAGCTGCACCGATGTCCTGGTCTGCGCCGTAGGCGACAATTTACTGAAGTAAGTTTGTCGGCGGGAACGCCGGGACACGCGTGCCGCAACGACGGCGGGTCCACGTTTTTCTCTTTTTGCTGCTGTCTCTTCTTCCCAAGGGCCGAGGACTTGGCGTGACGTGGCAGAGAACACCAGGCCTGAGCCAGTCATGTGTACGTGATGATGAGCCACTTCACGCCAATAACAGCAGTCGCCAGTTAAAAGGGGAAAGCAGCAACAAGCGCCACGGAGTAATACGGACCCGCGCAGCTTCTCTGCAAGACGAGGGGGAGGTGTCGGTGTCTTGCTGCTCTTTTGTAGACACACACACACACACACACAGACGGCCACCTGCGGAGGCGAGCGCGGACGAGGACGAAGAAGAGCGATGTGTCTCGTATCTACAATGCAAGACGCATCGTCCTTGCCTCTGCCCTACACGAAGACACGAGAAATATCATCTATGAGACACACATATATTTATATGTGCGTATCTGTCTGTGTGTGAGAGGAGGGGCTGGATACCTTGTCTACGTGAGAGGCCTATATGTAGAGCGCGACTTCTGCGCTTGTGTATGGATATTTAGATAGGGGTGTGTACGTAGGGAGAGCAGAAATAAGTGCCGCGTCGAGGGGGACGCCTGCTTGAGACCCACGGTGTAGGTGAGTGCAGCAGACTCACAGACACATATCACATACGTATGAGAGACAGCAGGAAGTCTCTTTTTGTGGGAGGGGGCTTCTTGAGGAGAGAGGAGGGCGGGCGGAGAGAGTGTGTGGGGAATGCGTGCGCTTCGTAGCCGCGTCTCTGAAGAAGAGGGAGAATATCGGCGCGCAGGCTGAAGTTGCACGTGAAGATACAGACAGCAAGAAAAGGCGGTCCACGCAGGAAAAGCGAAAACGGAGGAGACACAGCAGGAGACACGGAGACGGGGAGGGCGAGACACAGAGAGACGGAGACACCGAAGAAGGAAGACGAAGCCGAAGAGCAGTCTCAGCGAAAGGAAGTGCGATAGCGCGCCAGAGGGGAGGGCATGTCGAAGTTGAAGAAAAAAAGGAGGGACACAAAGGGACGGGAGGAGTTTGGGTGGGGCTGCGTCGAAAAGAGAGAGAAGTGCCGGGGATAACATGCGAGGGGATTCGTATGCGCTTCTGTGTCTGTGAGGGCGGAGACGAGAAGAAGAAGAAGGAGGAATAGGAAGAGACAAGAGAAGAAGAAGAAATCAAGGAGGAAATGCATGCAGCCTCATCTTGTAGGAGGAAATGCATGCAGCCTCATCTTGTAGGAGGAAATGCATGCAGCCTCATCTTGTAGGAGGAAATGCATGCAGCCTCATCTTGTAGGAGGAAATGCATGCAGCCTCATCTTGTAGGAGGAAATGCATGCAGTCTCATCTTCTAGGAGGAAATGCATGCAGCCTCATCTTCTTATCGATGGTGTATAGAGACAGGAACGACAAGAAAGGCTGAGAGACAGCGCACGAGAAAGTGGTGGAGACGGGGAAGAGAAAAGTGGGCGCAAGAAGAACAGCAGCAGCAGAATGAGAAGAATTCGCGCCGGCAGATGGGGAGAAACAAAAACCAACCAGAGAGGGCGCTCTTCGTAGTTCTGCTGCAGCACGTGGCCTTCATCTTCTCGCAGGAGAAACGCACCTGCTGCTGTCCCCAGCATCTCTACGGGCGTCTCTTCAAGAGTGCTTACACTACACATATATATCTGTGTGCACGTATACTGGGCACGAGTCTGTATATACACTTGACATATACATCTATATACATGGTGGGTACGCGTCTGGTGGTGTGCAAGAATGTCTCTTAAAAAGTACGTTGTGGCTGCTCTCTGTTCGTGTGTGTGTCTCTCCTATATGAACACATGTTTGTGGAGCTGTAGTTCTCGCACCGATGCTATTACTTCGCATATTTGCCTATATGACAGACGCACGCGCTTTGTGGATTTGCGTCGAAAATTCTTTGCTTTACACCTGGGCGTGCAGCAGCAGATATTAGTGTAGAGGCTCGTTTGTGTCTCTGCTCCCGTCTCCGTCTCTGTGTGTGCGTGGCTGGCCGTCTCGGTGTCTCCCTCGACCACCTCTCTGCTGTCTGTAGTGGAAAAGCAGGCGTTGTGTGGACCGCCTGGGGCTCGTGTGGAGCTCCGGTTGCCCCGGCGCCCGCGCGCGCGCGCTCTACGACGGTGCTGCTGCTGCTGCTGCATCTGCGACGTGTTGGTGGTGGTGGGGTGTGCAGGACGTGCATGCGCCTGGCCGGGCTGCTGTGGGACCACGGCGTCGCAGCGGAATTCTACGCAGCAGAGGGCGGGACGAAGTTGAAGAGACAGATGGACTACGCCTGCCAGCGGCGGATCCCGTTGCTGGTCATCGTCGGGGAGAGCGAGGTGGAGAGGAAAGTGGCGAAGCTTCGACCTCTCTTGTACGACGCTGACCGCACGCAGCAGCAGGAGCAGCAGCCCGCAGTGGAGGGGCGGCCGGGACAGCACGCCTTGCTGCAACAACAGCAGCAGCATTTGGGAAGAGAAGAGGAAGAAGAAGTCCCGTGGACTGACCTTGCCAGCGCTGTGCATGCGTTTCTGCAGCGCCGAGGAACGTCTCTGCACCGGACGCGACGCCAAGTGCTGTCGTGAGGAGAAATGTTTTGCTTTGACTGCAGCAGCAAACAGCCCCAGCGTCAAGCACGGCTGCAGCAGCAGGGAGCACCACAAGCACGCGGCGGCAGCACACAGCAGCAGAACACGTGGCAGGAGCAAGCAGCAGCAGAAACACGTGGCAGGAGCAAGCAGCAGCAGACACACGTGGCAGGAGCAAGCAGCAGCGGAAACACGTGGCAGCAGCAAGCAGAAGCAGAAGCACGTGGCACAGCAAGCAGAAGCAGAAGCAGCAGCACGTGGCAGCAGCAAGTAGAAGCAGAAGCACGTGGCAGCAGCAAGCAGAAGCAGAAGCACGTGGCAGCAGCAAGCAGAAGCAGCAGCACGTGGCAGCAGCAAGTAGAAGCAGAAGGAGAAGCAGCAGCAGAAGCAGACCAGCGGCAGGAAAGCAGCTGCAGTGGACGCAGTGTAGCGCATTAATGTGGAATGCTGCGCTGTTTGTGCGCTTGCTGTTGCTGCGACTGCGGCGGCCGCAGAGAGAAGTCGAAGAAGAGTCGCTGCTGTCGCGTTGTGGGGGTAATGAGACGCAAAGCAGCTGTTATTCTTTTCTGTCTCAGTTCCTGCGCTGCTGCAGCAGCAGAGCCGCAGAGGTGGCGGCTGGTGGACCAGCGGGGGAGCGCCGCGCGCGGCACGCCTCCTCTTGCTGAAGAAGCTGTCGAGACGAGCAGCAGTGGCTGCGTTATGCAGAGGAGTTTCTGCTGGTGCTGCTCCTACTGCTGTTCTACAGCCTGTCGGAGTGCACCAACTTGTGGCACAAGACACAAAGAAGAAGTCGCCGAGTACCACCCTTTGCCGATTATAAAAAATGGACGGCGATCAAAATTCGTTTTATTCAAAGTCGACCGGTTGCTTATACATACAGTATATGCACGTCTGTCGAATTCTCCCAACAAAGGGGGAGATGCACATAAACATGTATTTTTTTGTTAAAACTTTTGTTTTGTTGTAAGGATTTGTAGTATTAGGTTCGCAGACAGACGGTCTGCAGATTTGCCACCCGTGGATGACACCGCATATACACACACACACATGTATATATGTACACACATATCAAATGCGTGTTAGAGAGATGTATGTCTGTGTCTGTGTGTCACAGCGGATGGCGCCCAGGGATATATTTGTCCTTGCTGTCTCTAGCAGGACAGCTGTGTTGATATGTGTGTGGGCGGCACCTAATGATTTGAACAAGGCAGAAGTTCTAAAAGATAGCAAAAGAGAGAGCAGTCAGTAGCAGTTGGGAGAGTTCCGTTAGCAGCAGAAACAGCAGCCAGGACAACGCAGAGCTGCAGCGGCTGAGGCAGCGGAGGGCACTGCGCTCAGCAGCAGCCAGCAGCACTCGAGCGAACAGCAGCGGAGAAACGTGTGGTCGAAAACAAGTACCCAGCACAATCCATTGCACGACAGAAGCACAAAAGATCGCAAAATTTGGTAAGCTTTTTTTCGTGTATATAAGTGCAGCGCACCTAGCAGCAGGCAGCGGTTCTCTCCAAAGCCTTATATAACGTCATTCTCCAGAACGTCTTCGGCACCACATATCTCGCTTTCACATCGTTGCGGTCTCTTGCAGTGTCGTCTGCAGCAGCTGCAATCGTCGGACACGGTTTTCTCACGCTCCTGCTGCTCTTGCGGCCACGACGCCGGCACAGTTTCTCATCCTGAGACTGTCGCTGCAATTGGTACTGCTCTTCGCGCTGGTAGCGCTGATACGAAATTCGTTCCCGTTGTTGCGAGGATTGCTGCTGCTGCCGTTCCAAGTTTACAAGCTGCTTAGTACGCTTTGCATGCCCTATCGGCGCAACGTTGCCTCCCACTGGGACTGCCGTGGCGCTGCCTTTGCCGCGACGCTTCACGATGCTGCTGCCACGCTGCTGTTGCTGCCGCTTTCTGCTGCTGTTGCTACCGCTTTCTGCTGCTGCTGTTGCTTCTTCGGGCCCGTCGTCCCGCTGCTGTGCACTGGTGTGGTACTGCTAGTGTTGCGTCTACTCGCGGCGCTCCGGCGAAGCCTCAGGAGCCACAGCTACTGCTACAAGCAGTGCGTCGCGTCGATGCTGACGCTCTGTCGCTCTCTGCTGGTCCGCTGCTGTCGCTTTTGCTGCTGCTTCCCTTGGCGCGTCTGGATCTGCTACAGCAGACGTATCTTCCGTTGGGCGCGAGCAGCAGCCTGTCCTCGTCCTCCTGGTAGTGGCGCAGCTCGCTGACTCCTCACCAATTATGAAACGTCCGCTGGAGCACCTTCTTCCCTCATGTGTGAACTTGTGTGTCTGCACATATGCATAGATACAGTAGTGGGTATTCATCATAGTTAGAAAATACGCACGCGCGCATGCCTATACGTAGACACACGTCCATCGTAGGCACTACTACGCTTCCTGTACTCGCACGCACATCTGCACAGGCGCAGGCTGTACACGCAATCACCTGCGGTACATGGCCAGGAACACACATCGCATTTCCCGTCTTCTGTCATCAATCATGTGGTTCACGCATACTCAAAATATTCAGAGTCGCACACAAACACACACGCGTCCACAGAAGCATCAGGAGTCCTAACCGAAAAGTGGCACACATGTCACACCCGATAATTGAACAAGGAGTGGTACTGTTAGTTATGCACTCAAAAAGAAGCAAGCAAGCAGAGTCACTATTATGTAGGCAGCATCTGGCATGCCAAAAGACTACCCTTCCCGATAGGTCAAATGTGTTCATCACCCACGCCGCCACGGACAGAGTTACGTCTGTAGAGTGGTTCAAAAAGAAAAACTCCGAAGACACCGACACAGCTTTCTTAACGTATTATTCTTACGTTTTCGTAGTCAATCTCTGGAGTGAAGTCTGTGTAGCTATATACGTATCTAACGAGTACCGTGTACTTCATGTACAACGCGCCCTGGCGGTGGACTGGTTTGTAGTTCTGTCCGTCGTTCTGTCCTCTCTACACATGTGTACATATGCACACATATTTATATGTGTGAAAAACACGTATTTTCAATTGTGTCTACAGGCTGAAGAATAGCGCATCTTCCGCGCAGACACATCACATAGGGCATACATATATGCATGCCCTATGTGGCGCCTTTGCAGAGACTTTTCGAATCGACTAGAAGGCGTGGAAGCGGCAGTCTTTTTTTGATCAGACGAAGCTGTGACGCTTCTGGTTGAAGCAGAGGTTCACGAGGAAGTCCAGAAGAACGCGATATGACGGATGTTGTACAACTCTCTTGTAAGAGACCTACCGCAGATTGCCCTTTACTCGCTTGAGCGCCACACTCACGTACGTGTGCACGTCTGCGCGGACATGTTTATGCGGAGTTCTCTGCATAATGGTACTCGTTAAACACGTGTATATCTACACAGACTTCACCCCAGGGACTGACTACGAAAACGTAAGGAGAACTCGTTAAGAAAGCTGGGTCGGCGGCTTCGGATTTCCTCTTTCGAACCACTCTAGAGACGTAAGTCCGTCCGTCGCGGTGTGTGCGATGAACACATTTGAAGGAAAAACGTTTCTTCCTTTCACCTATCGGAAAGGGCAGTCTTTTCGCATGTCAGATGCTGCCTAAATAATAGTGACTCTGCCTGCTCCTTTCTAAAACTATCCAGGAGAGTTCTCTGCCACCTCGGATGCCTGAATAACAGTATCACTGCTTGTTCTTTTTCAGTTTTCGGGAGGAGGAGTTGTTCGGCAAACAGAATGCCGAAATATAAGCAACACTGCTTGTTTCTTCTTGTCCACTTGACCTATTACTGCGCGTAGACATACTAGGGGCAACGTTTGTGTGTTTTCCACAACAGTCGACAAGAGAACAAGTTTGTCCACTGTGTCATGTTGCAGTTCACCTCCGTGATAATTTTTTATCTCATGCAACAAATGCGTCTGAGTTACCTGTAGTGTCGCGGCATTTCCGGTGGTTCGTGTCAACTTTCTCGTTGCTCGTGGCGTGTTTGCAAGTTGCTACTGATTCTCTTTGTCTACTAGGAGAATAACCCACGCCAAGCTGTTTTCAAAAATTCTACCCACCACCCTTACCACCATTCGCACCATTCGTTTCGTGTTGCTGTCTTAGCGGTGAGTTTGAGGTTCGTGAAAAACGGAGCAGGACACCTACAGAGAGAAGCTCTATGGTAGACACTTTTGTGTTCAAATATTTATGACAATTTCTACCAACAGAGAAAGAAAGTAAAACAGTACGTACACATATATACATATTTATGCGTGTGTTTGGGTTTTTGAAAGAAAGAGAACAGTATACATATATATATATATATATGTGTTTGGTTTTTCTTCTTCGTTGCTGCTGCTCGTGCTGCTTCTGTTCCTGTCCCTGTGTCAGCGCTGTTTGTGCCGTTGTTTTCTCTCAGTCCGCTACCCTCTCTCTGCCACTGCTGCGTTCTCTGCTTCGCGATCCCGGGCTTCCCGTAGCTCTCTGTGAGTACCAATAAAAATTTCGCACTTCCCCTTGGCGGGAGAAGCGACACTATTCGAAAACAGCAAATATGAGGTCGACGAGACGAGAGACGTGACCCCGCGCAAGCGAAGAACGGGGAGAATTCAGCGGGGGCGTGTGCTTTTTTTAGACGCACAAGTCGCAGGAAAATTTTAGAGAGGATCAACAGAAGCACAGAAGAGGCCGACAGAAGCAGAGAAAGAGCGAAAAAAAAGAACAGAGCGAAGAGGACCACCGGAGAGGTCCCGAGAAGAACAGGGACATAGAGGACCACGAGAGAAAATCGAGGAGAAAGACGGAAAACAGCAAACCAGCAGGCAGAGAGGGGAAACTCCCCTTCTACATTTTTGTTCACATCCACAGAGATACCTCCAGACGTCCACCACCGGTAGAACGACTGTCAGAAGATGGGCAAAAAAAGAGGAAATGACCCTTTTTTGCACCCGAGACGCAGAACAGGAGAGCAAACAACGAGATCTGCATAAAAGTAACAAGACGAGTGGACGCGTGTACGCGTCTTTTTTGAGCAGATTTATTTTCCTTTCTCTCTCTGTGTGTCTCCGTGGAATGGGGGATCTGCAGCCGCTGTGCGTGCAAACACGCAGCCAATAATGTCCAACAAAAACAGAGAAGCTGAGAAAGGAGATCTTCGTAACGTCTTCGTGTATACATATGTGTGTGGAAGAGAACTTTCTCCCTCGTACACACGGGGTGTCCACAATGATTTCCATATCCCGCAGAAATACGCAAATACGCGAGAAGTACAGACACAGACACAAACACGTATATATAGACGGATAGGTATGCCAATAGAAATATTGATTTCTTTGGAAGGAAACTTCCGCAGATCTGTGTACTAATATATCTGCCAAGAATGCGGACAGCAACTAAGGCGGACTCGACCCCCGGCCGCGCGCGCCCAGTTGCAAAAAAGTTATATTGAGGGAGTTCCACGCAGGCTTCCTTTTGCTTTCTTCTTTTCTCTTTTGCGCATGCAAACGCGAACATGGGGTGTCATCTTGAGACCGCCGACACCTCTGTAGACACATCAGCTACGGCTCCATGCGGAAGTTCATACAAAAACACTTGCAAACATTTATACGAAAACATAAACACTTACATTGCCGCGTATATAGGTATGTCCTACCCCACACACATATGTGTATACAAAGGGGTATCTAATATATATAGATCATGTGTGGGTATACATACACGTATGTATATACTTGTTTGCATGTACATACATTTGTACGTATTTGTTTATGTATGTAGACTTGTATGGATAGAAAACAACAAATAAATTTCGAGTTCTGTACGCAGAAAAGGACTGCTGTTATACACGTGGGGGAACAGACACGAATTACTACCCGACTGCGTTGCTGCAGTCGAGCGGCAGTGGAGGAGTCTTTCACTTTCCCCTATCCCAGACAAGTGGCTTCCGGCTTCGTTTCTTCTTTTCCCTTCCCGTTTTCTTCCTTCTTTCTATTCTCCTTCCTTTTCTTGTCCGTCTTGTCGACAAAAATGTGGCCTTTTTACTGCCTCGAAGATAAAACGTTCTCGCCGTCCGTTCCTTTCTGAGGGAGCAACTTGGCTGCGGCGCAAAGAAGAGGAAGAAACGGCTGCTGCCGGTCTCGCCGCGCCTCCTGCTGCAGCTCTCTTCGTGACAACAGCAACAAACACATCACCCATCCGACGCCTCGGCCTCACATGTAACACGGCTGCTCTTGCTGCTGCTGCGGCTCTCCCCTGCTGCTGCTTCTGCTTCAAAACTGTTGCTTCGCCCCCTGCTTCTCCCCCTGTGCTGCTTGCTTTCTTCTCCGCCGCCGCTGCTGGCTCCCCTGGTGTTCCACTGCTGCTGCGTTTCTGCTCTTCTGCTGCTGCTCTGTCTTCCCCTCTCATTCCCTTGCTGCTGCTGCTGCTGCGTCAAAACTGCTGCTTCTTCTCCGGTGTCGCTTTCTTCTCCTCCTCCTCCTCCTCCCGCCGCCGCTGCTGCTGCCTCCCGTTGTGTTCCGCCGGCTGCTGTGCTTGCGCGCTCCTCTGCTGCTATTCTACTTTTTGCTGCTGCTCGGTTTCTGCAGAAAAAGTGCATCACTGTCGGCGGGGAGGCAGGCGCATGTTGCCGGGGGGGCCGCCGGGCCCTCGAGACTCCTGGGGGACGGGCTGCTTGATGGTTTCATCTATAGAAAGGATAATACATGCGGCTTCTATGGCAGCAGCAATCGCGTTTTCCTTCACCAGCGCTGGCTCCCATATGTAATTTGCCATGGCGTCTACTACCCCGCCTTGCAGGCAGTCCACCCCAAGCCAGCAGACGCTGTCCTCCTCTTGTTTACCCCCTCCTGCCACTTCGGCAGCACAAAAAAAAGAACGCAGGCAGCAACGTTCTCCTCGTGGTCGGTGAAGAGACTTTCTTCCCCAGGAAAAGACACACACCGTCGGTTACTTCATCTCGTGGGGCCGCACACACAAAAATGATGACCAGCGCATCTCTTCTATGCATACACACACAGAGATGATGCAGTACAAAAAGTGACACTCTCTGTTAGAAGAAAGGTATCTACCAAAGTTATATATATTCACACAAAGAGACAGAGGTATGTGTGAAGAGATCAAGCAGATAAAAACAGCAACAGAGGCATATGGAGAGAGATGCATATAGATATATATAAACACATAGGTGTAGATAGACAGATATGGACAGGGTATAGATAGAAATAGATAGATATACATAGAGAAGATAGACATAGACACATATAGACAGCTAGATATAGATAGGTAGGTGAACAGACCTATGCAGTGTGGAGACACACAGAAAGAAAATAAAGTTGCAGACACAGCACTACTAGTAGTAGTCGCACATAACATACGTAATATAGAGACGCAGACACAGACATATATATATAGATAGATATAGAGCAGCACAAAGACACACAGACTACCTCCCCCATATATATATATCGATAGATAGATATAGAGCAGCACAAAGACACATAGACTACCTCCCCCATATATATATATCGATAGATAGATATAGAGCAGCACAAAGACACATAGACTCCCCCTGAAGACGAGAAAAAAAAAGCCGTCACTCTGCCTTGTACAGCACGGGAGAGAAAAGAAGAACTTCCCTGGGGTGGACGTAATAGAGACGGAGAGATATAGATGGCCAGCAAAACGAGAAAAGACAGCAATACAAGGACGAAGCAGCAGCACACATGCAGCACCAAAGAAAAGGCATGTTCGACAAACAAAAAATTTATATATTCCCCAGAACTGCTAATACCATCTTAAAGCTTCCTTTCCCTATTACACATATATATATATATATATA
>KL647334.1:196164-211464 GCA_000727475.1 Sarcocystis neurona
CGTATGCATATATATATATATATATATATACGTATAGTATTCACAGAATTACACATCCAGAGAGGATGAATAGAATAAGGACGGGAAGGAGAGGAGAAAAAGAGAGATGTAAATGAGAGATACAGAGAGAGTAAGGCGAGTACACCCATTAATATATATATCTATATGTATATGCATGCATGCACATACACATACGTATATATAGATTTACAGAATTACACACAGAGAGACAAAGTACCGAATAAGAAGCCCAAGAGACACAGAGAAGAAAAAAATGTAATGGAGAGCGATAGAGAGACAGACAGAGAGGGACAGAAAGGGAGAAGAAAGGGGAGTACGCCGGTGGAAGTAACAATTTTTTCGAGCAGCAACCACCAAGTCCCCACAGAAAACGCAGTGCCCAGTAGAAGCAGCAGCAGCAGTGCAAAGCCCAGCAGCAGCGAAAAACAGTCGAGAAACAACCCGGCAGCGACAGCGTAGGAACAGCAGGAGCAGCAGCAAGAGGAACGGCAACAGCAGCAGCACGAGCAAGAGCAACAACAGCGAGAGGAACAGCAACAGCGACAGCCGCAAGGGGGACGGCAACAGCAGCAGCAAGTGCAGCAGCACTAGCAGCAAGACCAGCAACACGAGCAACAGGAGGAAGAGGACGAGCAACACACCGGCAAGGGGAACAGCTGCAGCAGCACGAGGAATCGCAACACCAGCAGGGGCCACAGGAGGTAGAGCAACAGCAGCAACAGGAACAGCTGCGGCAGCAAGAGGAATGGCAGCAGCAGCAGGGGCAACAGCAGCTAAAACAAGAGCAGGGACAGGAGCAGCAAGAGGAGACGCAGAAGGCCATGAAAAGACCAACAAGCACAGAAGTCATTTGCAAGAGAGAAAATAAAGATCTTTCGAAAATCGTCGTCGACATACCTGCTGGACGAGAATGCTTTTGTCTCAATTTGTTGAGTAAATCGATAGAATCGAGCCCGGCATTTGTCGCGAGGGCTCGGGGAATGCACTCCAGCGCGCGAGCGAAGGACCTGACGACGAGCTGCTGTTTCCCAGGGATTTCTTTCCCTTTTTCTCTCACATATCTCGACAACTCCATCTGCGTTAAGAGAAAAAAGACAGAGAAAAGCGAGGGGGTGTGGAAAAGAAGAAGAGCCATCTTCCATGAACGCGCCGCTCCTGCTTGCTGCTGCTCCTCGCTTCTACCTTTCTTCCTTCGTCGCGTACACGTTCACATATTACGTCTCTTTCCCTGCTCGCAACAGCCGCAAGCGCGCTACTACAACCAGCAGCAGCAACAGGAGGAGCAGCAGCAGCAGCGGCAACGGGGAAAAAGCGGCAACTACAACAAGGATCACAGCAGCAGCAGGAACGGAAATCGCAGCAGTAGCAGCAGCAGGAAGAGCAGCAGCAGCAGCGGCAATGGGAAAAAAGCAGCAGCTACAACAAGGATCATCGCAGCAGCAGCAACAGGGATCGCAGCAGTAGCGACACGAACAGCTCCACCAGCAGCAACGTGGATCGCAGGAGCAGCAGTAGCCACAGGAAGAGCGGCAGCTGGCATAGCAACAGCAGCAACAGGGGTCCCAGGAGCCCCAGCAGCACCAGCGAGAGGGGCCGCAGCAGCGGCAGCAGCCACAGAAAGAGCGGCAGCTGGCATAGCAACAGCAGCAGCAGGGGTCCCAGGAGCGCCAGCAGCACCGGCGAGAGGGATCACAGCAGCAGCAGCAGCCACAGGACGACGAGCAGCTGGCATAGCCGCAGCTGCAACCGCAAGAACCGCAGCATCAGCAGCGACAGGGGTTTTCCAAGAGCGCCAGCAAAAGAGACAGCGGCAGCAGCAGCAACAGGGACCGCAGCAGCAGCAGCGTGGATCGCAAGAGCGACAACAGGAACAGCAGCAGGAGTAGCGGCAACAGACACAGCAGCAGCCGCAAGCAGAGGAACTGCAGCAGCAGCAGCACAGCAACGGATATCGGAGCAGCAGCAGCAACAGGGGGAGAAGCAGCTCTTGCAACAAGAGCATGTGCAGCTGGAACTCGCAGAGGCAGCAACAGCAGCAGGTGGATTATAGAAACAGGATCAGAACAAACTGACTTCAACGGCCCCCCCTCCGGCGACGATCGCCTGCGTTTGAACAGTCCTCCTGACAACCATAATGGCGTCGTGAAGAGATCTTTCGGCTTCGTCCAGAAATTGCGAGGCCCCCCCCCGGAGGACGATTGTTGAGGACTGCGTATGTTTGCAGTCGGTGAAGAGATTGTATCTCTCTGCTCCAATTTGTCTCTCTTCAAATAAGCCGCACTTTCCTGAAGCAGGTACAAACGGCGAAAACGCGACCTCACGGCCGACATACACGCGGAAGACAAGCAGAGAACGACCAAGGAAAGCTCCTCGGCTGCAGATATACACACGACAGCAGACCAAGGGGGACAGGCGGCAGCAGACGCGGGGAGACGAGACGGCGCAGACACACCGAGACATGCACACACGAACGCGAGCAGCCGCGTGCAAACAAAAAAAAGATCCCCACGAGTCGCGACCAGCCACCACACAACACACGTTCTGCCGTTGCTGTTGCTGCTGGTGGGGTGCTGCTGCCGCTGTGCTGCTGGGGGGATGCTGCTGCTGTCGCTGTTGGTGGGATACTGCTGCCGTCGCTGCTGGGGTGCTGCTGGTGGGGTGCTGTTGCGGGTGCTGCTCGCGGAGTGCTGCTGGTGGAGTGTTGCTGCAGGTGTTCCTGCTGCTCGTTGTGTTGCTGCCGTTCCTGCTGCTCTTGCTGCTGACGTGGCTGCTCGGTGTGTCACACACAGCAGGGCACAGCAGGGAAGATGACGAAAACACGAGAGACACAGAGAGAGAGACACGAAGGCAGCAGGTGGCCGTAAAGGAGCGACTTTCGAACAGACTCAAGGGGACGACGAGAAGTTGCATCTGAAGAAGGCAGAGAGGTGGGGAAAAAAGAGTGAAGGGGATACCAGAAGAGAAAGCGGGGGGAAGGAGAGAAATCGACAGCAAGCGTGCCCAGCCAGAGAAGAGGAGACGAAACGAGCGACAGGTGAGCAGGAGGAAGAAAACAGAACGGAAGAGCAGAAGCAACAGGCGGAGAGGAGCAAAAGAGGAGGAGAAGGAAAAGAAGAAAAAGAGAGAAGAAAAAAGGAACACAGGGAGGGGGAAGTCGCAAAGGGGTTATACGGCCAGCGTGGGTACGTGGCCCTGCTGCTGTTGCGTTTCTACGTCTGTCCACGGTAGCTGGAAAAGTGAGACGAAGATCTGCATACGGAAACTTCCGAGAAAATCGGAGTTCCTCTCCACCGGTGCCACACCGAGGCAGAAGAAAGGGACAGAGAAAGGTCTGCTAAAAAAAGGACGGGCTATGGCAGCAACACGAGAAAGATTTCCCTGTGCAAGTACTTCGGCGTACAGTAAAGAGAGCCAGCAAGTCTTTCGACGGACACGATACTAAAATCCGCTGGTAGTCGTCCCCCCAAGCAGCGGGAAAATGGCAGAAACTTCTTTTACTGAGAAAAGACTTGGCAAAGAGGAAGAGAAGAACAACTCACGAGGGATACTCGAAGACGGAAGAAAAAACAGGAAAAGGAGATGACCAAGAATCCCCAAAGTCGGAGCACACATCAACATTAAACACACATATACGCAGAGACAGCAACACGGGAAGTAACTGACATGTTATTCGCAAGAAAAGATGAAGCCACGAAAATGCATCACGAGGTGTATATACACCCCGTCACAAATCTCTTGACGCTTTCGATATCAAACGGGTGTCTCTCAAAAGCGAATACAAAGTGCACCACGCGGTGTCCGTACACCCCGTCATAAACCTCCTGACGCTGTCGATGTAAACCAGGTGTCTCTCAGCTGTGCGCACAACGGGGTGTCTGTACACCCCGTCATAAACCTCTTGACGCTTTCGAAGAGAAACAGGTATCTCCGACAAGCAAGGAAGTGCATCACGGTGTACGTACACCCCTTTACAAACCTCCTGAGGCTTCCGAAGAAAAACAGGCATCAAGGTGTACAGACACCCCGTTACAAACCTCTTGACGCTTTCGATGTCAAACGGGTGTCTCTTGGAAGCGAAGAAGTGCATCACGGTGTACATACACCCCGTTACAAACCTCCTGACGCTTTCGAAGGGAAACAGATTTCTCTCAGAAGCAAACGAAGTAGTGCCCCCCGTGAGGTGTCTATACACCTCGTCATAAATATCCTGACGCTTGTGAAAGAGGAAAGTTTCCCGTCACCTCTCAGTGGCTTTCTTTTTCCTTTTTCAGAAGGGTAGCGAGTGTGAAAAAGCAAAATATATGGGCGGAAAGAGAGTGCTGCTGTTCCTGCTGTGCTGCACGTAGCGCTGCGAAGAAGAAACGGCGAAAACTGCCGAAAACCAGAACTCCCCCGTTAGACAGCAGCGCACAGAGACGAAGCGCCGCTGCTGCTGCTGACGGAAAAGTCGGACGGAAGAAAAAAAAACACAGAGAGACGGAAAGTCGGGAGAGTGTCTCGCCCGCAGAGGGAAACCGACACTCCCAAGAAACGCGACAAAGTAGAAGAGATAGACGGGGAAGGAAAATGTGCTGCAAGTGCTGCAAGAGTCACAGAGAGAAAACAGAAGAGACTCCGACACAAAAAAAGACATAGAAAGACAGGTGGCGACAAATGAACACAGAAGCGCAGTGACCGTTCTGAGAAAAACGGAGGACGACACAAAAGTGGGAATTCCTTCAAGAGGACGTAGAAGGAAAAGAAAGACGAGGAAGAATGTCACAGATCTTTTGAGAAAACTTTTAACCGAAGACGAGGAAGAGTGTCACTTTTCTGAGAAGAGTTTTTACCCAAGACGTCCGGCGTCAGATTGGTGACAGTCGTCTGCAGCTTCGCCCCGGTGGCTCTCGCAGTGCGCCGCATGTCCGCGTCACCGACTCGACCCGCGCAGAAGATGTTGTTATCTGCAAAATACTGCGTCGCCAGATCCCCTGCAAGGGTCGAAGGAAACGGCGAGAGAAGTTCGCAGACAGACAAACACATAAGAGACGACGAAAAGAAAAAGCAGAGGAGCCCAGAAACATGTATACGAGACAAGACAGAGATGGAAAAAAAGGGGAAATCGAACAATAGAGAGGAGGGCAGAAGACGAACAGGAGGGCGCGCGGGGAGAGACACAAAAAGTGGAGGAGAAGGCGACGAAGAAGTCTGCTCTTCTGCGGCCGGAATTCCCCGTCGTCGAGTCTTGCTGCATGCAGGGGGACGGAGGGAGCTCGGGAGAGAGTTTTCCCCGTAATTTACTCTGTTAAACTCCCAGGAAATTTGCGCCAACACAAGCCGGGGAACTTTCTTCTGACCCACGCCGCAAGTGACATCCACCGGAGAAGAAGAAGAAGAAAACGGAGGAAACCGGAGACGAAGAGAAACCCACACGCTGATTTTTACACATGCACGTGCGTGCCGGTATATGGAAGGGAAGGGGCAGACGAGACACGGGGAAAGGAGAGCAGCAGAAGGACGGACGGAGACAACACGGAGGACGGAGACGCCGAAGAGAGCGCAGAAGGGGAGACATACACGAGAGCAGCAGAGCAGCACGTCTGTCTCTCCTAAAAGGACAGCAGCAGCCTTTTCCTCGCCGCGCGTACCGATGGGCAGACGGGAGAGGACGACCTGCGCGCCGCAGAGGCGAATTTTGTCGAGTTTTTCGTAGATGATGTCCCACTCCGCGTCGATAATTGCCTGGTACTCCTGAGCAGGAAGTGACACACACAGAAAGGTCGGTCAGAACGGGAGTTCGTGTGGAAAAAGGAGACGGACGACAGCAGAGGCGGGGGGCGGCGCAGAAGAAGCAGCAGCAGAAAGTGTCTCTCCTGAGTTCTTCAGCCGCTTGTCCTCGCCGTGGCGGCAGCAGCAGCAGCTTAGCGGGAGCATCACGGAGACACACGGAGACGCGCAGAGAGCGAGAGACGGAGACGGCGAGACAGCAGGGGAGAGACGGAGACGCCAGTCACACACAGAAAGGCAGATAACAGAAGAAGGGCAGCAAGGGAGGGCGGAAAGAGGCGGAGAAGAAGGAAGTGAAGAAAAAAAGACGGAGAAAACGAGCTGCATGCTACGAGAAGCATATACAGAGAAACACACACATACATATATATTACAAGCACAAATCGGAACACACAAAGGCACATACATACATATAAATATACATATATACATATGTATACATAAATTTACATACACACATATACGTACGTATACATATACACACACACCTATACATATACGTATATATACACACACACATACACACACACATATACATACATATACGCACACACACATACATATACATACATTTACGTACACATACATACATATACACACATATACGCATACATATACATACATGTACATACATATATATGTACACACATGTACATACATACACGCGTAGACATACGCATACGTATCGACGTCCATATGTTAATACACAAGTTAGGAAGTGACGGACACAAGGCAGAAGATGACTTCTGATCATGTAGAGGGAAGGCCACACGCATTTATATGAGAAAATGCGAGGCAGACGGAGAAACCCCCCGGTGTGGAGGGGAACGCGTGTTCAGAAAGGCAAGACGACGGATGGACGCGGCCGATGTGCGTCGGCTGGAAAAGTGACCAGCCCCCTGTCTCGTCTCTGCTGTCTCGTCTCTGCTGTCTCCGTGTCTGCTGCCCCCGTGTCTGCTGCCTCCGTGTCTGCTGCCTCCGTCTCTGCCTTTCTGTTCTCCACACGGCTGCCTTCCATCATCTCTCGGCCGTTCTTCTCCAAATTCCCCACTCTCTCACACACAACAACTTCTTCCCTTTCTGCGTTCTCTACTTTTCTTCCTTTTCCGCTGCTGCTCTGTCTTCCTGCTGCTGGCCCTCCTCTGCGTCTCCTCCTTTGCTGCGTCTTCTCCTGCTTCTGTGCTGCCCCTCGTTTTCTCTGCTGCTCTGCCTTCTTCTCCGCTGTCGCGCTGCTGCTGCTCTCCTCTTCTGCGCTCCGCCTTTGCTGCTGCTGCTGCCCTTTCTGCTGCTTCCTGGAGGCCTTCTTCGCCCTTTCTTCTTCTCCTCGGCTCTCGCCTTTCTCTGCTGCTGCGCGTCCCCCTCTTCTCTCTGCCCACCTCGGGAGAGCTGAGACGAACTTCCGCGTTGTCTTTCTCCGCCTTCAGCTCCAGCTCGAGGTCCAGCAGCAGAATACGGGCGTTCGTTATTTTCTTCGGCTGCTGTTCGAATCCTGCGTACGAAAACGTCTTCGCAAAGGCCACCCCGTCCACCACGAAGCTGTCCGTGCAGGACCCGCCTGGCACTTTGCTGATGCCGATCATCTCCTTGTCGAGCGACGCATCCAGCATAGAAACAGCCTCGACCGCCATCTGCAAAGACACACGCAGGCAGAACACACAGCAGCAGCGCAGGAAGAAACGATCAGCAACACAAAAAAAAATGGCACACACCCCACACACACGTGTCTACTACACCGACACAGGTAGACAT
This sequence comes from Sarcocystis neurona, assembly GCA_000727475.1. NCBI lineage: Eukaryota > Apicomplexa > Conoidasida > Eucoccidiorida > Sarcocystidae > Sarcocystis > Sarcocystis neurona. The sequence goes on from KL647334.1 coordinate 203,701, forward strand.
AGAGGAGACGGCGGGAGAACCCGCGCGGAAGAAAAACGAGGACGGGAGACGCCGACGAGAACCGAGGAGGGGGGGCGACGGGGGGTCGGGGAGGGGGAAGGGGCGGGTCAAGAAAAAGAACATCACACACATACACATACACACGCATGTACATTTACACATACGTATATACACAGAGAGGGACATACACATATATGTGGATGGTTGCACACAAACATATACAGGTATGTACGCGGGACGATGGGGTTGCATGCAATGGAGAAAAAGAAAGGAAGGGGGGATCGAAGAGGAGAACTGCAAGTTCGACTTCTCCACAAAGCGCGAGCGTGTGTCACATGCAGAAGACGAAGAGGCGGCGAGGAGGAGGGGAAGACGGAGACTGCGTTGGGGAAGCGAAAACGAAAGGGGGGGAAAGGACGACGGAGAAGAAAGGAGATCAACAGAAGTGCAGAGGGTCGGGTGGAGAGCAGCTTCTGAGCAGAGAAAGAAGCAGCAGCAGCGAACACGAGGCAGAACGCAACGGGGCAACGAATCGACTGCGGAAGCATTGCAGCACCCAACAAAGCAGCACAGGGAAACAGCAGCAGAAGAGAGAAACAGCAGCAGCAGAACAGAGACACAGCAGCAGCAGCAGAGGGAAACAGCAGCAGCAGAAGAGAGAAACAGCAGCAGCAGAACAGAGACACAGCAGCAGCAGCAGAGGGAAACAGCAGCAGCAGAGGAGAGAAACATCAGCAGCAGAAGAGAGACATAGCAGCAGCAGACGAGAGAAACAGCAGACGATAGAAACAGCAGCAGAAACAACAGCAGAAGAGAGACAGCAGCAGAAGAGAGAAGAAGCAGCAGTTTTTTCCTCGATCGGCTCTGCTGCGTGGTGTGCAGCTGCTCATGTGTGGGGATCTCCTTCTCCGTCCGTCGTCTCCCTGATCAATTTAGTTCTCTTCTACATCTATTATCTATCCACACATATATGTATTGATGTCTGTTGCTTGCCCACGTCATATATATGTATGTGTTTCCCAGGCACCACATATATGTTCGTAGAGCGAGGAGGGACGCCTCCCCTTCTGTTCACGCACATACTTCCCCACACATATCTACCTATCTGTCCACAACAACATATCGCTCCACCTGTTTATATATGTACATATTCACGTATGTTGTGTTTATTCACACACATACGAATTTACTCATACTTTCTATCTATCTACCACATATATATGCGTATATATAGTAGTACATGTATATATAGTGTATATATGTATTCTTCTACTATAAGTAAAGAGACACAAATTTTCACAGATAAACATACACACAAGCAGCCTCCTACATACATACATACTTGCGCATACCCGTGTGCTATTTTTGGATATGTGTGGATGGCTACATACAAATATATATATATATATATATGCGTATATACCTATGTCTGTATACATACATAGGACACACAATGGCAGACCTGTATATCTATATATATATGAATCGACTCATCTACATATATACATACACCTATAGACCGTCCTATGTACATACACACACACACACATATCAGATACATACGTACACATATATGCATGTGTGGATGCCACTATATATATATATGCGTAGATATGTACGTCTGTGTACATACATCCACAGACTGACCTACGTACACAAATAAAAGGAGAATTCTTCCTCTGTCTCTGTGTGTCTGTCTCTGTGTCTATGTATGCATGGAACCCTTCCCATTTGTAGACACGCATACATCGCTCTTACATATGTATACGTATATATATGTGGTTGACTTATACATACATATGGATATACATGTACGTGTGCAGACCTATACATAGAAAGGACACACAGATGTACAGTCCTGCGTCTATATACATATATTTGATGGGAAGCCGTGCGGATGGAGGGCCATTTATCAAATGAGAGGGCGCGGAGCAGCACGAAGAGGATGACGACGAAGGGCAGAGACACACACCCGAGGAGGTGACCCGAGCAGATCCTGCAGTGCAGCAGATGTAAAATTCGAACTTCTTCGCCACACACAAAAAGGGGGCACAAAGTATATTCATATATGGATAGATGAACACATATGTACATATATATATGTGTAAGGAGCGACACATCTAAATATAGACATCAAAACGCATGTATATTCATGAGACTTCCCAGGGGGATATATACTGCTGGACAGACACACACACACATATACGTATATATACACATATACTTGTGTACATATGTCTATATACCTGCTGTCCTCTCATATACATACACATAGACCTATACATACATATATATACATATATAGACACACATACATGTGTGTGCATACGTCTATATACCTGCTGTCCTCTCATATACATACACATAGACCTATACATACATATATATATATATATATGTCTAGATTTCTTGATATGTTGCCCAAATAACACATATATATATATGCAGACACACATATGTATATATATATACACATATATATATCATGGGGAGAAGGAGAGAGAAGAACACATCCACACAGACCTCGGAGTTTCCCCCTTTCATATTCGATATAACTACATATGCCCATGAACACATACACTTATGTATACATATACACATACACACACAGATATACAAACATATATATGTATATGTCCAGAGACAGAAAGAGATACACATATATATATATTTGTATGCACACAGACAGACAGACAGAGGCCATCTAAAAGACATCGCAGCATGCCTCTTCCATATTACGTATATACACATACATACGTATATAGGTATGTCTACCTACACACACGCATACGCGGAGAGGGGGAGACAGATAGATAGAGAGGGAAATCTACAAGAGATCTCTGAACAGGTCGAATTTATTTTATATAAATACATATACACACATGCACACACATATGCATATATACATATACACACATATGCAGATCTAGAGAAAGAGGAAACGACATCTACAGAGATGATCTTCAAACATTTCCCTTCTATTCTATACACATATATACACACATATATATGCATACACATACATATATATCTATGTATATATATATCTATGTATATAATATGTATGTATACACACACACACACATACATATAGTACACATATACATACATATACGTACACGTACATACATACACATACGGACACACATATAGACATACGAATGTATACATATGTGCATATGTATGTACCTCCTTATCTATACTCACATACATATACTTATATGTATATATATGTAGTTCTGCGTAGATTTCTGCAGGGGCAAGAAGGGGAGAAAGTGTGCACAGTAAGGCAGGGAATTCACGACGAAGGAGGGGCCTGAGGAAGAGGACCTACTTTGGCGAAGAATTCTTTGTGGCCAGAAACAAGTTTGGAATTTAACGTCGTCTGTGCGCAGCGCTGCAGCAGTTCTCTCTTCCTCCTGCACCCCACACCACGAGCCACCCCACACGCAGTTGCTGCTGTGAACGAGCAGCAGCAACACAACCCCAGCCAGCAGCTGCCTTATATACAAACACACACATACACATATAGACGCATCCGCACACCCCACAACCCCCCCCAACACAGAGAGGAGCAGAAAGCAGGCAGACATGCAGCAAAAGAGGGAAATCAGCCACGGGAAGAGGGGGACTCCGGAAAGACAGACGGAGACAGAACTACAAAGGGAGAAACGCAGAGAAAGGCAAAAAAGGGCGGCGAAGGGCAGACACATCGGAGACGGGGGGGGACGGAGACAGGAAGGGAGACGACGGGGGGAAGAGGGTCTCACGTTTTCTGCTGCTGTAGCTGCTGCAGCAGAGACGAGAAGGACGACAGCAACGAATGACGTCCGGTGTACGTACACCCGAAAGGGCACCCCACAGCAGTTCGGTGTGTGTCTGCGTGTGTGGACACGGAAAACAACGCGTGGACAAAGTGCTGCTGTCCCACGGAAAAGAGGCAAGGGAGACGCGGTCCTCCACACACACATATATATACGTATGTACGATATATGTATTGGACACATGCACGAGACAGCAGACGACTGGCAGATACGTGCAGCAAGTTGGGACGTCTCTTCTTCACTGCGATAAAGAGGAGAGATATATGTGGCCAAACAAACAGCAGTCTCCTTGCAGGTGATCTAAGTTCCCAACACACCTATACACATATTTTGGTATTGCTGCCCACACTTCTATGAAGAAGGCGCAGAAGAGACACCTGTCAGTAATAAAGGCGGAGAACTTCCGAATTGCTGGCAGAGAAGAGCAGACACGCGGCGGAAAGCCGGAAGACGGGCAGACATTTCCCCCTTGGTGCAGATGCAGTGTCAAAGGACGTTCATTTCCTGCTCATATCAGTAACTTGTAACGTTTCTCTTTATACGAAGAGAAACTCCCCTCCACGTGTGGGGCAGTGCATGCAGAGGGGGGGAGGGGGGGGGCACTGCAGGAGAGGTGGTCACAAAAGACACCTCCACATTGGAACGTTTTGTGTCTCCTATATACGGGAGTTGTCGTCTCCCTACATTTGCGAGTCTTCGTTTTTATATCTACAGATATATCTGTACATATACTGGCATCTATATAGACGGAAGCAGCAAGTCTCCGTCACGGCGCGAAGGAAAGGAGGTCCACGTGACCCCACGCATGCCCCCCCCCAGCACGTGGGCCGGGACAGACGGAGACGCAGAGAACGGAGACACGGAGACACGGGAGACACACAGGCACATATGGACGTGTACGCCGAAGAAGGGGGGGGGGGACCACCACAAAAAGAGGAGCGCAGAAAGGGGAAGAGAAGGGGGGGGGGGGAGAAGAATGCGGAGACGAACTCGGGAGCGTTGGCCGACAAGTCCACACGAATTGCTTTGAGTCTCTCGATCGCCTGAACACACACGCGCACGCAGCAGCACAGCAGCAGAGGCAGCCACAACTGCAGCAGCAGCAGCAACAGCAAAAAGACCGCACCAGCGGTCGGCACAGATGCAGTCCACAGACCCAGCAGTAGCACCAGTACACACCGCCACCACCTGCAGTAGCAAGTTCAAGAGCAGCAGCAGTGGCAAGTTCAAGAGCAGCAGCAGTGGCAACGCACACCAGCAGCAGCAGCAGCAACGCACACCAGCAGCAGCAAGAAACAGCAGCAGCAGTAGCAGCAACGCACCCAGCAGCAGCGGGATTTCGCAAGAGTAGTCGCATGTTACGCTCCTGGGGAAGCAGCAAGAAGAGCAGCAATGCGGAAGAGGAGTAATGCGGAAGAGCAGCAGGGCAGCAGCGATGTAGAAAAGGCGTGCTGGGGAGAGGCCTGCGCCTGCGGGAGCTGCTGCAGCACGACGCAGGTTGGTAGTTGAAAAACTTTCATGTCTCTTCCTACTTTTCTTCTGCCCCACACGTATCTCCCTCTCTACTTTTGTCCACCCATCTTATACACTACCACACATATGTCTGCCTCCATGTATATATGTATGTATGGGTTTATATGTTCTGTCGCCTGTCTATCTACGTGTCCACATATACTGTCACATAACCAGACACGCGTATTTTTCTCTCCCTATATACATGTAGGCCTTCCCACGTCCAACTGGTGTGGTTCGCCTATGAAGATATACACACTTACATATGTGTATATATGTATATATGTATACGTATATCTGCTTATCTATCTACTAGGCGTCTTCATTATCTTCGGTAACAAGACAACGTCTGTCCAAGTATATATAGCACCTCTATACGTACATATGAAATGTCTGTAAGTACACCTACCCACGTATATACATATAGTCCCCATACATATATATATGTATAGGTACATGTGTGGCTTGATTTGGTGGATCCTGCTGCGATGGTCGGTAGCTGCGGCTCTGTTACGGAGGGACCCCATCGCTATCAACTAAAAGAAAAAGTTGGAAGGGAATGTCTTCCTTGAAGATGAAAGGAGAATCACCACCCCTTCGTAGGTCGTTAATACACACCAACACCTCCACACACGTGTCCTCTGCATGCAAATATTTCTCCGTCACACTTCTCCGTGGCCCTCTGCGTGCCATGCAACGCCGTCGCGCTTCCCCCCTTCTCCCGGACGATTTCTTCCTGCACTGCACCTCATGCTAGTTTATATGTATATATAGATATATGCCTGTAGACGCATATATACAGAGATATATATAGAGACACACACACACACATATATACATACACATATATACACACATACATAGATATACATATATATATGTGGAGACACACATATATATATATATATACATAGATCTATAGAGGCATACTCACACACACATACATACACATACATATATATACAGAAATATATGCGTGTATATGTATATATTTACATCTGCACAGACACACACACACATATATATACACACACATACATATCCATATATATATACATACATACATAGATCTATAGAGGCACACAGACACACACGTACAGACACACACATACATATATACATATATGTGTATCGAAGCAGACACACGTACAAACATATATATACATATATATGTTTGTATGTACATGTCATTTTTTTCACTTGAAGAGGAGAGAAACGTCACTTTCATGCGGTTTTGGCCTCTTTTTGTTGGAGCGTTCTTCTGCGTAGAGAAGCTACTACGAAAGACCCTTCTTCTCTATTTCTCTCAGCTCCTCCTCCTGTGTGTCAAAACTGCTGCGGAGACCAACAGGCACACGCTGCCGCCGGTGTACGTACACCCCACCACACAGATACGCACACATATACCCACCCCCAGCCCGCCTTCTATACGCAGACAGACATATATTTATGCAGAGAAGGGCAACCCGAGAAAGCGAAGCATGTGCTGGGAAAGCAGCAAGTAGAGAGAGCGGCCTCGCCGCAAGTCACGTCTGTAGAAGAAATGGAGAAATACACCGTACCATGAGAGAGGCATCTCGATAGGCCTGCACAATGAGTTGGGCCGCCATATTATCTTCGATGAAAGATTTTGCTTCCTGCAGCAATTCCCCCGCCAGCAGCATAACCGACGTCGTCCCATCCCCCACCGCGTCATCTTGGGCCCGTGCGACGTCCACCAGCAACGCGGCAGCAGGGTGCGTTACCTACCATATACATACACAGCAGCAAGAGGCGGAATACGAGCGGCAGCAAGGCAAATAGGAGGACGGGCACGAAAAACGAGGAAGCAAGAGGAACAGCAGCAGCAGCAGCACGCGCAGCGGCAGCAGCGCCAGGCACTGCAGCAGCAGTAACAGCAGCAAGTTAGCACCAAGAGCAGCAGGGAAACCGCCACAGCAACAGGACGACCCCCGGAGGGGGGACACAGTAGCAGCGATAACAGCAGCAGCAGCAGGAGCAGCAGCAGGACCGGGGACGCCGATGCACCAACAGGATGAGCAGCAGCAGTGACAGCAGCACAGCAGCAGGAAAACCGAGGAAGCAACAGAAGAGCAGCAGCAGTGACAGCAACGGCAGTAGGAAAAGGAATCATAGGAGCAGGTGCAGCAGGATTGCCGGTGGGGGCAGGAGGAACAACAGCAGCAGCGCTGGCGCACGACCGCAGGAGCCGTCACACATACACACACAGCAGCAGGTGCTCCCAGACAGAAGGCGTCGAAGAAGAGAAAAGGGACCAGGCAGCTGCTGCAGCAGGCGGAGGATGGGAGAGAGAAAGAGGCAGAGAGCGGCGGCGAGCCGAAAAGACCGGCAGCGAGACAGGGACAGAAGAGCTGCAGCAGGCACGACTGCAGCAGGCATGGCAGCAGCAGAAGCAGCAGTGTCAGCG
>KL647334.1:212011-286520 GCA_000727475.1 Sarcocystis neurona
ATGGCAGCAGCAGAAGCAGCAGTGTCAGCGTTTGCCCTCCCCCCCCACCCCCCCTCCCCCACGCGGAGAAGGAGCAGCAGCAGCAGAAGCGGTAGCAGCGGGACAGAGGGAATGGCGCGAGAGGCTGCAACAGCAGCAGCAGCCACGCATCAGCTGCAGATCCCACAACCTCCTCCGCGACTGCAGCGTGTGTGAAGAGAAAAACAGCAGCAGCAGCCCAACAGCAGCAGTCGTCGCAGACGCACACCACAACAACCGCACATACAACGACACTCTCGTCGCTGTCCTGCTGCTCTTCTCTTTTGCCACTTCCACACTCTCGCCAGCAGGCCTCCACATGCACACGTATATATATATATCTCTCTCTCTGTGTATACACTTGAAGAAGCAAGAACATATCCAGATTTATCAAGAGCTACTCAACCATCTACACATATGCAAAGACGTATATATATGTTCACCTTACATGCGTAGACACACAACGACTGGCACCTGTGTCCGAGTTGATGACAGCAGGTGTACAGACACCATGCATATACAGGTACATTTCTCCCTCGTCTCTCTCTATGTGTACATATTTGAGAGAGCAAGACACCCTTCGAATTTATCAAAGACCTGTTCAACTACGTCATACATCTATGCGTATGTTAGCCTCATGTATCTGCACCCGGAGACGGGCACCTTCGCGTGGTGGGACATGTGTGGTGAACGCGTCGGTAGATACGCAGGCGTGTACTTCTTCAGTCCACACATTTATACACAAGAAGCCAACGTCAACAGAAATACGCTCCCCCTCTCTATATGTGTGGAAGAGAAGCAAATATATATCGCTTATATATCGGAGGAGCGACGTGCATGTGTGAGAGACGGCGCACTTGGAGGACATACGCGCATTCACGCAGAAGTCACCCATACATGCGGACACCAACACATCCACAGAGGGGGAGACGAAAACAGCAAGACGGGAAGCAAAAAAAGCACGCATATCGCCTACTATGTAGCAGAACGACAGACACATGCATGCACAAAAAAGGAGAACTACAGCTGATACGGGTGATATATATAAGTGGGGAGACAGCGAGACAGGGAGACAGAGACACACAGACGGAGACAGAGAGACAGAGACAGAGAGAGGGAGAACACATATCTTCCGTATATGGAGTAGAAGTCAGACATTCACATATATGCGCACGAATGGAGGGACAACGACGGGTGATACATATACACACACATATCTATCTATCTATCTATATATATATGGAGACAGGGAGACAGGGAGACGGAGACACGGAGAGAGGGAAGCATACATACTACATATATAGTAGAAATATGGGCACTATATATGTACAGGAGTGAAGTGAGGAATACGGGTAATCTATCTATCTCTCTAGAAGAAGTACATATACTATACATGTGTTCACACACCAAGGAAATGAGAAATAGGGGTACTACGCATATATATATCGAGAGAAAGTAGTAGACACACATATATATATATATGATGTGTGGAGGTTACACGTGTGTATATACGTAAAGCACAGGGCTAATAGGAGTGCGAGTGCAGAGCTTTACTTGAAGGAGAGCTGCGACTGTTGCGCCGTCGTTGCTAATCGTCACCCCGTTCTCCGTGTGGACCAACTTATCCATCCCCCGAGGACCTGCAGCCGCAGCAGCAACAGCAGCAGGAACAGCAGCAGCACGAGGAGCAGACACGTGGCTGCTGCACGCGCGCGTCTTGGTGCTGGACAGAGAGCTGGCGGAGGGTTGCTGAGGGCGGACGAAAGCGAGGGGAGCTCGGGGTGTGGGGAGGAGGGCAAGAAGGGCGAAGAAGAACCAAAACAAGGGAAGTCCATAAATGCCTCTTGATGGACGCGGAGATACGATAGGCCGAGAAGAAGAAATGTGCGGCCGCATGCAGATGAAAGGAAACGGGGACGGGGACGAACTGCAGTGTCACTTCTCGCCCACCAACATCTCCTCGCCCGCGTCGTCCCATTTTCAAAGCCGCAGATATTCACAAACACGTTGCTGACCTTCCTTGGAAGGGACTTACAACTATCAAACGGCATATACATACCCGCTTGCCTTCCAAAGATATACATACATAGCTTTGCCCATCTTCGCATATACATACACACATGCATGTGTATATGACTATACTTGTGGCTACACACACACACACACAAGTTATATAAATGTGTTTGGCTGCCTAAGTCTGTGGGCGTCTACACACATATAGGTGGGTAGACATAGGTTTTGCTACCTAACTACACGTGTATATATAGGCGTATATGTGGCCATGGATATACGCATATGTGTATGTATATGTGTATATACATATACACGTATGTATATACGTATATCCACACCTTCTGGCTACCTAGGAATATCCATACATGCGTGTATGCGCCTATACTTATGGCTCCGTATATATATATATATGTGTGTGTATGTCTCGTGAACAGAGCTGTGGTGGGTTGTGTGCGTGTGTCTATATATAGAGTCTGTACATATATCTCCTTTCCCGTGTATATGTATGAGTGCGCTGCAGCAGAGAAATGCGTGGGGGGAAATGAAGAGGTCTCTCTACATATGCGTGTGCCATATCAGTCTAACCATCCGTCGGGAGTACAATACACACACAAACAGGGACAACGCCACAGCAAATAGCGCCAGCACATAACCCCAGCACAATAGCCCCAGCACACACATATATACTTCCTGAAGAGGAGGCCACGGGCACACGGAGACACGGAGACACGAAGGGAGAGACGCGTGTGTGTGTTGAGTGGTGAAGGGAGACGGAGACGAGACGCCGATGCGATGGATGTGCGTGGAGACACCGCGGCGCAGGGAGACAGCGGGAGCGAATATATTGAGGGGGGATGTGACAGGCCAGCGCGGATATGTCTGACGAGACATGCATGCAGATGGAGACAGAGAGGAGAGCGGAGACGAGACACACATATGCATGCATACGGAGACGTGGGCACTCTCTTGTATATACAGAGAAGGGAGGAGACGCACGGACGCGGAGACGGAGACACGGACGTGTATTGACTAGCAGAGGGGAAGACGCAAACGCAGATCCATACACACACACACATACATACGCAATTCATCGTCTACTTATATATGCACACATCCTAGCGGACTCACACATACACGTAGATACACCAGGAGACAGATATAGACGTAGAAATGCTGCTGTGTATACCGATACACACATACACATATATAAAGGTAAACGTACACTAGGTTGAATATACAGAACTTTACACAGACGTATATATAGAGAGGTCTCAAGAGACACACATATATACTCGAGTAGACACACAGACATACGTATATCTCTACTAATGTACATGTACGTATGGGTAGACACCAAGACACAGATACAGACGTAGATATATCGGTAGACATACATATAGTGGAATATAGATATAGGGAAGCATCTATCTACATATATATAGGTATATAGGTATAGATGGATATCTATATGTATACACAGCAACATGTACATATATATATGTATATGTGTAAGTGGATACCAAGAGACAGATACAGACGCGTAGAGGTATCGGTAGACAGGTATGTATAAACATATATGTATACGTAGATATATCGAGAGACAGATATATAGGTAGCTAGATCAGTATATAGACACATATATATACACACAAATATATAGGAGACGGAGATACAGAGAACGCGACGGAGGGGGAGGAGACGCCGAGACAGAGACACACACAGATAGACATACACCCCGGGCAGCACATATATATACAGCAGTACAAACCCAGCAAACACGTCTGTGTGTGGAAGGGACACAGAGAGCGGAAGAAAAAGAGAGAAAAAAGCATCGACACGTATCTGCATGCACACGTGAAGAGGGGCGTATATGCGGAGAAGCGCAGGTCTGCAGCTGACACGTTCGTGAAGAGAGAGCGGGCGGAGACGCAGCAGCGGAGGAGAAAACGGCCGTGAGAGGGACGCAGGATCTGCTGAAAAAATTCCCCTTTCTCTGCCCTTCTCACCCAGCGTGGTCCTCACGATATCGACGACTACTTGGCATGCGTTGATATTGCTGATGATCTGCCCGCGTCCCTGCGACTGGTCCACCCCCTCCTTCAACAAAATTATCGGCGCGTTCTGCAGCAACACGAATCACCACCACAACCCCACCGTTATCCCGCAACTAATCTCGCAACAGCAGCAGCAGCGACAATTAACACCAGCAGCAACTCGGAGCAGCAATTGAGAGCAGCAGCAATTGAGAGCAGCAGCAATTGAGAGCAGCAGCAATTGGGAGCAGCAGCGATTGGGAGCAGCAGCAGCATGTGGTGGAGAGGACTTTCGGAAGTCCCCTTCCCCTTCTCATCCCTTGGACTTCTTTTGCTGCTGACGAACTGCCCCTGCTGCTCGACTTTCCGTCTTCCGCACATCTCCCCACACGCGACGCTGCTCTCCTCTCCTCGCCGCAGTCTCCCCCGGGCAGCAACGTCCACACACATACACACCGCTCCCGCGACTCTTCCTCTGCGTTGGCCTCTTCAAACATGCATGCATGCGTGTACGTACGTAGCTGCATATCTACAGGTGGGGGAACTGCAGTCCTCCCCATACCTACGTAGTATTTATATGTGCATGCTTAACAGCTCCCCTGTTATCTATCTGCCAATATATATATCAACCCACACTCCTATCTCTCTCTCATACATACATACACGGACACTTGTATGTATATACACGTATATATACATATATAAATAGGTGTGTGCATGCATCTATCTACGAAGTATACCACACATACACATACATGGGCAGCTATACCTACACATATACACATATATACACATACTTGTGAATATGTGCGTGTACGCCTCTATATAGAAGCCGGACTTCTATCTCTGTGTATCCATTGTCTCTCTACATACATACAGATATACACACATATATATGTATTACTATCTATCCTATCTATCATTCTACACATATACGTACACCACCCTCTATATATGTCTCTCCGTACCGACTATCTATATCCGTCCCCATATATTATATACACCTATATATATATATCTACATGAGTCTCTCTCTCTTTCTCTCTGTATATGTGCATCATTGTATCTATTCGAATATATGTAAATCTATCTATATCCATCTCTGCCTTACCTTTCTCTCTCTCTCTGTGTGTCTTTTCCTACGTATATTTGTATGCCTCGTTTTATATATATCTCCGCACATATATCTCTCTCTATACACGTGTGTTTGCATGTAGGGGGAGACCGTGTTTCTATCTGTGCGTGTCTCATGAGGAGGAGACACACCGCCCTCTTCTCTCCTTCCTGTCTCCCTCTTCGTGTCTCGTCTCCCTCTCTTCCGCCCCACACCCACACATATTTCTCGCAGCAGCCGTCTCCCCGTCTCGCTGTCTCCCTGTCCCCGAATGAATACATATTCCTAGACTCGCATGCATGTACGTGTACACATATACATATATATTTCCTCGCTATGAATATGGACAGTTCGATATCACCAGATCTTCATCAGAAAGGAGACGCAAAGAGAGAGGAGGGGAAGGGGACCTCACACACAAACATATGAACGTCAACAAGCACATACACATATCTCCTGGACTTGCATGTATACAAATATATGCGTAGACTTATTAGCTAGACAGAGAGAGACACATACAGATATAGGCCCACACAAGTGGTGGTTATCCATATATAAACATACACACATATATATATGTATACTGCGCATAGGGAGATGTCCCATATATATACGTATAGTTAACCACCTACGTGGCTCTCTCTCTCTCTCTGCCTATATTCATATACATATAGCGGCCACTGTATATGTGTATAGATATAGGGAGATCTCATATATATGTATATTTTTATACAGTTAACCACTTCCGTGTCTATCTATCTATATACATATACAAAACATATGTATATGTATAGTATACACATATATATGTATAGTATACACATATATATATATATATACTGCGCATCTCTCTCTCTCTACATACAGATATACACAAGACACGCTACATATATGGATATACATATGTTTTGTATATGTATATAGATAGATAGACACGGAAGTGGTTAACTGTATAAAAATATACATATATATGAGATCTCCCTATATCTATACACATATACAGTGGCCGCTATATGTATATGAATATAGGCAGAGAGAGAGAGAGAGAGCCACGTAGGTGGTTAACTATACGTATATACATGGGACATCTCCCTATATATATACACAGATATACAGTGGCCGCTATAGAGAGAAATTGGGCGAGGTACAGCTTCGCATATCTATGGACCCACCTACAGCTCTATATGTAGGAGAGCCTCGATATTCAAATACACGTATATCGTGAACACCTCCAACAGCGCGTCACATCATATATTGAGGCCGACGCACAGTTTCTCCTCTGCACATTCGCCCCGTCTCCGTCTCCATAGTTCTCTATATATGAGCATGTCCACAGCTACCCGGTGTACAGGTGATGCATGCATGCATAAATATATATGTATCGCGTAGGCCTCCACAGGAGGTCTCCGAAAAGCCCCCGCGGTTGGATGTGTGACGCATGCGCATGCAGCAACAGAGCGACACGAGGCGGGTCGTCGCAGCGGGGCGCCTCCGCACGCAGGAGACGAACTCGAAGGGGGCGACTCTCCATGCATGCGGCCCAAATATGTGACGCCCTACTGAAAGCCCTTCGCATCCACGCATGCGCATCATAAGTCATCACCCCTACACACACGTAGGTGCTGCACCTATATATATGCGGTTCATATATGTGTGTAAGCGATGTCTATACGGAAAGAAGGGAATGTCATTCACTTCTATACATTGTCTTGATACACACGTGTAAGACGCCAGTACATCATACGGAGATATACTACCTCTATGGACATATCTATTGCACGCATGCAGACATCTATACAACACAACTGTATACACTACATACATATACGTATATGTGTATGATATATATATATATATGTATATATATATATGTGTATGATATATCTATCTATATATGTATATATATACCCTGTACACTACACATCTGTAATGAACCGACGTATATATATATGTGTATCATATAGAGGTACATAGTTATTTATCAAGAGTGATATATTATATATACATATATATTGAATAAATATATATATTTCACATATATGTACGTATATATATAAGAAGGTAGTATATATACATATATATTCTTCATGTATATATACACGTGTGAGTGCGGGAGAGACGAGTATGGGGCAGACGTCTATACATGCGGCCTCTGTGTGTCTTCATGTGTAGACACATGCAGATGTAGACACATGCAGATGTAGACACATGCAGATGTAGACACACGCGCCCCAGGAGAAGGCAAATACATCGACTTCGTACAGGTAATATATAATAGCGCATCAGCACACGAACATATATGAGCAGGTCTGTAGGTATGTTCTGCAGATACATACTGAATGTGGGGGGGGGGGGGGGGGGGGGGACACACCAGGTCTATAGACATAGAAACACAGCAACACGGGCAAGACGTACATATATATCATATATGATGGAAACGTCTGTATAACGCATGTATAAGGAGACGTATTCATGTGTCTACAGGTGATGGGTGATGGAGAGCTCTGTACATACACATCTTGTGTATAAGACACAAATATACAGCAAATAGATAGTCGTATAACGTACATATATATAGAGAGACAGGTAAATATATGAGACAGGGAGACGTATATATATATATATATAGTGTACTGAAGGATGCATGCGCCACATATATGTATTCTATAGATATTTGTGTAGTGAGTATGTATGCAGACTTGTAGTCTATGGGAGAGATGTGCAGAGGTCTATATGTGTATATAGATGGAACCCAGATATGTATTCTCTTCTACACATATATCTAATGTGTATATATATCATGCGTAGATACATGCATGTACTCTATATGTATGTAGACTCTACCCATGTATGTATGTTATGCATGTACGTATGCATGTTATGTATGTATGTACGTGTATATATGTACACGTATATATGTATGTATGTGTGCAGTAGGTAGATGGATGTAGTGTGTTTGTTTTGCATGACACCTCGGTGTGAATTCTTCTGAACGAGAGAAGTTTGCAGCAGTTCGATTTCTGTGATGATATCTCTCGTCCTCGTACAAGACCTGCTGCACGCTTCTTCTACTCCTTTGCTTGCTGTTCGTAGGAGAGATAGAGAAGGGAGAAACTCGCCCTCACCAGCAGGTGACTCATCTCGGCGACGCACAGACAGGCCTACTCGCACGTGCTGCTTCCCTACGCTGCCTCAGCCGCTGCTGCTGTTTCTGCTGCTGCTGCTTCTGCTCCTTCCTCCGGTGGGTCCTGCTCCTGCTGGGAACTCTTGCTGCTGCTGCTATCGCTTCAGCGCTGGCGTTGTGGGGTGTGCAGCCCACTGCTGAGATGTTGCGAGCCTGCGGTGTGGGGTGCGAGCTGCTGCTGCTGTCTGCAACTGCAGCTGCTGTCGCTGCTGCAACTCCTCTCACGACGAGCCGCGAGGTTTCTCTCGCTGCGCCTGTTGTGCTGCCCCTGCTGCGCCTCCTGCCGTTTCTGCCTCCTCCACAAATTTACGTCCTGACGGCTGCCTGCTGCTGCCGCCTGTTGTCACTGGTGCTGCTGCAGCGCGTGCGGCTCGTAGAGACAGCCGTCGGAAGTCTGGGGCGGCTGCTGTTGTGGCTGCTTTGCTCCTGTTCCGTCGAAGAGGAGAAAGTAGGCGTTCCACAGCAGCAGCTGTTCTCCCAGAACAGAGAGGCACCGGAGAGGAGACTTAAAGAGGGGAAGTCGAGGAGGGCGAGCAGTCGGAAAAATGAGAAATGCTGCTGTGAGCGAGAAGAAAAGAAGTTTCTCTACAAACTCCCGCTGGGCAGGAAATCGCGTGTGCTGCAGCTGCTGCGGCACCACAGGAGAGCAGCAGACAGCCGCTGCGTCTTGGCAGCGAAGAACTTCGCTTTCTATCCTTCGCTGCTGCAGCGTTTTCGGACAGCAACTGCTGCTGCTGCTGTGGTAGAGCGGTGTTGCTGCCGTGCTGCTGCTGCAGCAGCAACTTCTCCCCCCTCCTGGGTGAGGCGCGTGGTGGGTGGGCAGTCGCAGTAGTGCGCAGCAACGGGGAGAGATATCCAGACGGGAACACGACGATAATCAGAAAAACGACACGAAGGAGAGAACGGAGGCAGCAGAGCGCGGAGAGCAGCGCAGCAGAATGCGAAGAGAAAACGGCGAGAGAAGGCAGCAGGCCGCGGGCGGAGGGGAACGGCAGCAGCGGTGCGCACGTGTCCGGGAGAGACATTCGACAGCGGAAGACAAGGAGGAGAACACGGCTCAGCGAGAGGGAAGACGGACAGCAAAGACAATTTCGGACAGAAGGAGGAGGGGAGGGACCGAAGAAGTGCTGCCGAAGAGCGCGGGAGAAGAGAGGAAACGTGCAGCAGCACACAGAGGGGAGGGGAGTGGGAGGGGCGCTGATATTCGCCGGCGGAGGGCGTGTGCAGGGGTGGACAACATGAGAACAGGAACGGAGATAGAAAAGGACTCGTAGATTTGTTAAGAACTTCGCGTCGTAGTCATCAGGAAACCCCCTGCCACCAACACTCGGAAGAACAATGCACTCGCTGGCCCCCTCGGTGAGGCCGCGCCCTGCTGCTGCTGCCCCTGCTGCTGTTGCTGTGCTCTGTGCTGGTGCGGTGCTGCCGTTGCTGCTGCGGCTTCTCTCCCCTTTCTGTGTGCGTGTAAGAGGACTTGCTTCTCGTTAGGGCGCAAGTGCTGCTGCTGCTTGTTCTCTTCGACACAACGAATGAAGAGGAAAACCCATCTTCTACGTGTATACATACACGCACGGTAGATGTCCGCCCGCTGCTGCTGCGCCTGTCGTGCCCGTGCGCCTGCGCCTCCTGCCGCTACTGCGCTGCTGCGATTGGTGCCCACGCTGGTGCCGCTGCTGCTGCCCCTGTTCCTGCGTCCTGCCGCTACGGCACCGCTACACGAAGAGAATACACTGCGCCCTACCTCAGCTGCCCCTGCTGCTCCTGCTGCGATACATTGCTCCTGCTCTTCTTGTGTCCTCTCCTCGTCCTGCTGCCACTGTGCTCGTGCTGCTCTTGCTCTTCTTCTTGTCGCTGCTCTACTCCTGCAGCTGCTCCTCTCTTCACACTTCTTCTGCACTGCGCTGCGACTGCCGCTGCTGCTGCGACACACGGCTGCTGCTGCTATCTACGACTACTGCTGCTGCTGCTGCGCGAGTACGACTACCGCTGCTGCGCTCCACTAGTGCTGCTGCTGCTGCTGGTGGTCGATTCCGCGCGCGATGTGGGGCTGTTGTTGACGCCGCTGCTGCAGCCTTCGAGCTGCAACACGAATGACGACGACGTGGCCTAACAATGGGAAAGAATATAGCTGCGGTTGACTTTTAGCAGCGGCAGGTATATTATACAGGACGCAGCTGAGTAGGCGGCGCATCACCAGCGGCAGCAGGTGAAAGTCTCCTCCGGACTCCCCCCGTCCGAGTGACGGCATCCCAGCAGCAGCAGCAGCCAGCATGAGCATCTGCAGAAGAACAGCAGCAGCAACAGCAGCAGCGGCAGCAGCAGGAGGAGCACCGCCAGCAGACACGGCCTCAGCAGCCTCACCAGAACGCCACCAGCAGCTGCAGTCAATAACAGCAGCAGGCATAGAGAATTAGCAACAGTATAAAGCAGGAACAGCGGTGTAACAGGAGCAGCGGTGCACCCCGTCTTGCGCATGTGTGTGTGTGTGTGTGGCGAGCTGCCGCGGGAGAACAGAGGAAAGCAAACTGGCGTACCCCCCACCAAAGACAGCCTGCGTCACCCCACGCTTTCATAGCTGCTGTGTTTCCCCTCCTCTGCTCTCTTTTGACGAGGAAGGACGACCTCTCTGTGCGAAGGCTGCCGCGCGAGGCTCTGCGGGACAAAATTGGCGTTGTTTCTGGCAGTTCTGCCTCTCGATTCTTCGCCGGTGAGTTGCCGCGCCGCCTGGAATGGGCCTACGCGCGCCTCTACGCAGCAGCAGCAGCAGCATCGCCGCAGGGTTCTCCGGGGGAAGCTCGCCGCTGTGTTCCACACGCCGCTGCCAAACCAGCAGCAAAAGAAGAAGCAGCAGCAGCAGTAGCAGCAAGAGAGTCGCAGCAGCAGCAGCAGGTGGTGGAGAATCGCAGCAGCGGCGGCAGCAAGAGAGTCGCAGCAGCGGCACTCTGGAGGGAATAGCAGCAGCAGCAGCAAGAGAGTCGCAGCAGCAGCAGCAGGTGGAGAGAATCGCCGCAGCAGCAGCAAGAGAGTCGCAGCAGCAGCAGCAGGTGGAGAGAATCGCAGCAGCAGCAGCAAGAGAGTCGCAGCAGCAGCAGCAGGTGGAGAGAATCGCCGCAGCAGCAGCAAGAGAGTCGCAGCAGCAGCAGGTGGAGAGAATCGCAGCAGCAGCAGCAGGTGGAGAGAATCGCAGCAGCAAAGAGGTGACAGCCAGACGTCGAGGTGGGGAGCCCGAGCAGCACGGGAGCAGCAGGAGCAGCATCATCGGGGCCGGAAGGGGAAGCAGAGCAGCAACGGCGCCAGGGCGGAGAGAGGAGGAAGAGCAGCAACAGCAGTTGAGATATGCGCCTACGCTGAAGGAAGTTTACATCCGCTGCTGCCGCGGCTGCTCCCGAAGAATTTCCTCGTTTCCGTCTCTCTCTCTGTGTGTCTCTGCTGTTCTCTCCCCCCGTCTTTTCCTCACTGAAGAACTTCCTCCTCACCAAGGTGTTGTCCTCTTCTCTTCACGTGCTGCCGGCCGTGTGCAACCGGGTGATTATATCTGTGCTGCGCGCTTCGCATCTGCCAGGCAATCTCTCCTCTGCCCACCTATCTGCGTGTCTAGAAAGGTAATCTCCGCCTCTCTTCGTCTCTCGTGTCTATATATACATGTCTGTCTCCCTCTATATTTCTCTCTCAAAATGCGTCCATGTGTATGTATCTGCCTGCGGATGTCCACATATATATGTTGCATGTATCTACCCCTACATATATATATATATAGTTGCCGTGTGTCTGTCTCTCCTCCTCTTTCACGGCACGCCTGTAATATCTATCAGGCAGTGAAAACTACACAGGGAAACTTGCCAGAGTAAGACATCTCTCTCTGATATACATATTCATACATATATATGTCTGTGTGTGTATACATCTGTCTCTCCTCCGCTATATACTTGTGTATGTTTGTCTGCATCTATCTCTACATATATATATATGCGTTTCTTGTTCTCGTATTGTCCATCTACCTGTCTGTCTCTACATATATATATATGTATGTATCTCTATATCTATAGCATATACATATATATAAATGCTTCTCGTTCTTCTCTCTGTCTCTACATATATATATATCTTTCTCTCTATATATATGTATATGCATATATATGTATACATGTGTATATCTGTCTATCTGTCTCTCTTCATATATACATATATACATATATATCTCTTTATATCTATAGCATATATATATATATATATATATATATATAGCTTCTCGTTCTCCTGTTGTCCATCTACCTCTCTGTCTCTACATATATATATATATATATATGTCTGTCTCTCTCTTTGTCTCTCTCCCTACGTATGCATATATATACATATTCTTGTGTATATCTGCATGTCTCTTTCTCTTCATATTTCTATATATATCTCTATATCTATAGCATATATACATAAGTGCTTCTGGTTCTCCTCTCTGTCTCTACACATATATATATATATATATGTCTCTCTCTTTGTCTCTCTCTCTATATATATATGCACATACATATATATATACATATACTAGTGTGTATCTGTCTGTCCCTCTCTCTTCATATATATATATATATATCTATGGCATACATATATATATAAATGCTTCTCGCTCTCCTCTCTGTCTCTACACATATATATATATGTCTCTCTCTTTGTCTCTCTGTCTCTATATGCGTATATATATATACTTGTGTATATCTGTGTGTTTCTTTTTCTTCATATGTATATCTCTTTATATCTATAGCATATATATGTATATGACCTTCTCGTTCTCGTGTTGTCCACCTACCTCTCTGTGTCTACATATATGTATATGTATATCTGTCTCTGTATATATGTGCCCACCCCTGTGCGCGTTACGCCTTTATTCGTTTTGCTGCGTGTATGTCTGCTGCTCTCTGGTTATATATGTGTGTCTTCATCTCTTCTTGTCTATATCTTTGTATTTGTTTGAAGCAAATATAGCGTGAGAGAGGAAAGCAGCACCGTCGCATGCTGGGGAGAAGAGAATTTGTGGAGGTGCGCGAAGAGTGTCTGTACACCGCAGGGGGGAGACACACACACACCCGCACAGACAGAAGCGGCTTTTCCCTTTCTGCTCCCCTTCACAGGAAGCTTCTGCGGGGGGCGCGACGTCCCGGGAACAGCAGCAGCAAAAGTGAAGATGAACACGCTTGAGGACTGCAGCATCAGGAAGTTGCTGCTGCACAGCCCCCGCCCGCGCGCGACTCCGGAAGCAGCAGCAGCAGCGGCAAAAGACCCAGACGCAGCAGCAGCAGAATGTCTCGTCTCCATTTCCTGCTCCCCTGCTGGTGCGTCACGTGTCGCTCGACTCTCCGCTTTCCTCGCTGTCCGTCCTTCTCCTCTTCTTCTCCCGTCTCCGTCTCCTTCTATCCGTGTCTGTATCTTGGTGCATGCGTGCGCCTGGTGGGGCATGCAGAGATTTGTTTCTCTCCCCCGCGTGTTCGGATCCGCACTTCTGCGTCTTTGCACACACGTTTAGGGGGCTGTCGTGACGCATGCATATTTGTGAGGCGGTCACTGCGCATGCATATATATTTGTGACGCTGTCGTGACGCATGCAGATATACGTATGGGCGCATATCTATATTTGTGAGGTCCTCCTTACGCATGCAAATATGTATATATTTATGAGGCTGTCATCAAGCATGCAGACACACACATATTTTTGAGGCTGTCATGACGCATGCAGGTATCTATTTGTGTAGGGTATACCTCTGTGTGTGTATATGAAGGCGTAGTTTTATAGGGAGCAGCAAGTGGACGCATGCATTCATGCGCATGTGTGTGAGCTGCCTCCCCACACATACGGCTATCCACACAGGCGACACAGCTTCGCAGAAGATATCTTCGCGTCAAAGGCAGCGTTCCTACATACGACTCCCCTGTAGATGAAAATATACATCTTCCAATCTTCACATATATTACGTACGTACAGGCACGCACACACACACACACACACATGCACAGGCAGACACAGATGTGTTGAGGAGGTGTCTGCAGGCATCATCTGCATGCAGACGTGTGTTTCCAGGAAGAGGTACGTCGCACGCTCGCCTTCTTGGTGGGCCAGAAGAGACTTCTTCAAGGACGAGTGGGGAGGGAGTGCATGCGCGTGCGGCAGCCGTACGTGGGTGCATGCGCATGCGGTGCCCCGGTGCAGAGCGAAGAAGACGGGCGCGCCCCCGCGAATGCCGAAGGGGGGAGGGGGGGAGGGGGACGTGGACGCGGAAGGACGGAAACGCGAAGTTCCACTCCGCCGTCTCGCAGCCGCATTTCTTCCGTCATCATCCACGGAAATGTCCACGCAAACCTGCCGCACTTCCACGTACCCCCTACCCACGCAGCTCTGCCCATATATATACCCAAGCAGTTCTGCTCATATACATATATGTGTATAACGCATATGTATATATATATATGTATGTAGCCCCGCAGGAGATGCCTTTCTAAGCGACTCCCTTTACATATATATATATACATATATATATATATGAAAGAGTGTGTGTATATATATACATATGTAAGTAACCATATATATATATATGTGTACATGTAGTTGCATGGATATATGTAAATATATGTGTATATAGAGAGGGAGTGCAGAGAGAAGAAGGAGGAGAGAGCGACAGAAACATCTCTTGTCTGAACGTGTGCAATATAAATATATACGTGACTGTCTACATATATATATATATATATATATATGTAGCCGCACGCAAACAAGTTAACATGTATATATATATATGTATATATAGAGAGAGATGGATATAGACGTGTTTTCTCTGTAGGTGTGCGACATATGTAAATGTTTATATACTCGCATGTTACGATCTACGGACCCGTCAAACTCTCATCTTCATATACATACATATACGCGTATATATATATGTATATGTATCACTTCTGCTGCTTCAAGAAGCACAAGAGGGCGGGTTTGATGAAGTCACGAGGGCGGGTTTGATGAAGTCACTTCTGCTGCTCGACCGGAAGAGACAGCAGCAGCGAAAGAGAGGCTGAGAGCCCGGGGAGACGGAGGGAAGGGACGCGGCTTTTCATGCCGTCTCTTCCCGTCTCCGTCTCCGTAATATATGTGCGTCTCCTGCGGAGCAGCAGGTGTCTCTCTATCGCGCTTTGTGTAGGCGAAGAGACGCGTGGCATCCTCCTGTCTCCGTCTCCCTTTCGCTTCTCCTCCCCTGCCTTCCCCTCGCTGTCTCCGTGTCTCCGTGTCTCCCTCTGTCTCCGGTGTCGTGCGTCGCAGGACAGGCGCAGACACACGTCCCCACCACCCCGCGCACTCCTCTTCGTATGTCCACCGCCCCTTCTCCAGGGGAGGTACACAGTCAATATATACTCGGAAGGATCTACTTCTAACCATATACGTGTATATCTGTACATATACGTCTGTGGACATGCATACATGAATCACCCCACACGTGTATGTGTGTACTGTCTGTGTGTGTGTATATGTATAGAAGAAGAAAACTTATACATCTTCGTACATATGTGTGTGCTTCTATATGCGTGTGTACGTACACGTACTCTCTCTCCATATATGTATCCCCCTCCGTGTATGCGTGGTTCTGTTTGTCTCTGTATATATTCATGCATTTGTATATGTGCTTCTCTGTGTCGCTGTGTGTAGTCGATCTGCATGCGGACGCGTGTTTTATAGGAGCTGCTGTTTGTGTGCAGACGAACGGATTTTCAAGAAGCTGTACGGAGCGTACGCAGGAAGCAGAGAGAGGAGTGCAGGAGGAGCAGCAGCAGCGGCGGCGAAGCAGGACGAGAAGCAGGAGAAGCAGCAGGAAGACGAGCTGGGCTCCCCCGAGGAGCTGCTGCTGCTCACCGACGCCGTGATGAAAATTAACAGCGGCAGCTACACCGCCTGGGTGTTGCGAAGGAAATGTCTCGCCGACAACCCTCACCTTATCAACTTCAAAGAGCTGGGTACGTCTCTCCTCTACACACCCGCCCACACACACGCATATGTGGACAAATAGACAGGAAGACGAAGGAGACAGCAACAGACAGACGGAGAGCGAAAGAGACAGCGAGACGTGTAGATGCATGCGGAGACAGCTGTGTGTATCCATATGAAGAGACTCAAACATATATGTGTGGGGTCTTGAGTGTATGCCTGTAGACATATATACCTGCATGCGTAGGGACATGCAGCTGTGGACACATATAGAGAGAGAACGAAATAGACAGATTTATCAGCATACACGTATGTGTGCATGCATGCACCAGTAAATATGCGTGTGTATCTGTCTCTGTCTATCTGTCTCTGTATATATATGTAGAACTGCCTTTTCAGCAGCTCTACGCAGGGGAGACGGCGGAGAAATGACACCGGTGGCATCGACGTAGAGACAGCCACATCAGTCTCCACAACCCACCGTCAATACATTTATACGCACATACATATATATGTATAGACACTTCTCTCATATATATTGATGTATATATATGTATATATATGACGTATACGCGTAGACACACATGCGCGTATCTGTATATATATGTGTGTGTGTATGGGGGTCTATGCATGTACACTGTGAAACGTGTTCTCCCCATCGTGGCCCCTCAACCCGACGAAGAAGAAGAAAGGTAGACACGGCTGTATTCATATTTGTATGTTTCTCTGCCTGCTTAAAAGAAGGTCTCCGACGGACGTATATATTCACGTATGTAAGGAGTTCCCTATACAATACATACAATACGTGTAGAGACGTATTGGGCGCCACGTATGTATCTACCATGTTACACACACACACATATACAAGTAGCTACACATACATTATATCTGTCTGTCCATATATGTATCTACCTATCTATAGTTGCCTACCATATATATCTACGTATATCTGCCTCTCCATCTCTATCTACATATGTGTGTATATATCCACCTCTATTTACATACGTGCGTTTCTATTTGCTAACATTCGTATCCCTGTATATTTGTCTCGCTCTCTGTCTTCACCTATCTATCTGTGTAGGTATACATGCATGTCTATCTATGTGTATGACCAAGTGATACATATATATATATCTGCGTATATGTATGACCAAGTCAGATATACTCACATATGTACATATATGTATGTACGGATGACCGAGTAACAAATATATATATATATGTGTGTACGGACAAGTTAGATATATATATTATGTCTGTGTGTCTCTCTCTATGTATATAGAAGTAGGTGTGTATGAGTACATACACAGACACCGTAGGTGGTTGTATCACACCGAGCGCTTCTGTGCTGCGGCTTTTTGAGGGCACGTATGTGGGGCTGGGGGAGACGAGACAGCGAGAGAGCAGGAGAGGGACAGGAGACAGCAGCTCAGCAGCAAACCAACGTGGGCACGTGTGGGGAGGTCCGTCTCTTCATGCTGGTGGCTCCCCACACACTTTTTATATGGGAGACACAGGGCAGCCACCGACGCCTGCTCGAGGCGGAGACACGGAGAGAGACGGCGAGAAAGGCAAAGGGAGACGGGGCTACCACATGTAGACCTGTGCGCGTCTTCTAGAGAGAGACTGCACTGTTTTGAAAGAAAGGGAGACGCAGAACAGGGAGAGTCGCACTTTCGCCGGCGCGTCTCCTTGACAGCACGCGGAGGAGACGAGACGCCAGGAGGTGTGCATGCGTCTTGTGAGTCAGTTTTCGTAGATTGAGGGCCGTCTCTCGTACGTATATACACCCATACACATACGCGGATATATATTCTCGCGTATAGCACATATGTGTATAAATTTACACGCCGTGATAGAGAAATATATCGGTGTATATCTTCTTCCCTGCATGTACCCACGTGTATACGTATGAGTAGGTGAACGGCTTGTATATGTGTGGATGTATATTTTGGCGTACACGGACGTACACATATGTATATAGAGAAGTTTGTGGGCCGTGGTAGAGAAATATGCTTGTGTCGGCCTATATCCTTTTCAGAGCATATGCCTACTGATGTATATATGTAGGTATGATTGGGTGGAAGCCGTGGTGATTCACTGTAGATATATTTGTGTGGTTTCTGGTGGTGGGGTGCGAACGAATTACAAGAATTCGTGAGAAGGTGGACGCGAAGGAGTCCTAAGAATTACCAGGCCTGGTTTCATCGCCGCTGGCTGACTGACCAGCTATTTAGGCGCGACAGTCGCCCGCAGGGAGGCGGCAGCACCAGCGGCAGCGACAGCGGCGACAGCAGCGAGAGAAGCAGCGGCGACAGCAGCGAGGGAAGCAGCAGCAGCAGGAGCGGCCGGAATAGAAGCAGCAGGGATTGTGAAAGTGTTGCTAGCAGCAGGCAGCCCAGCCCAGCAGCCGCAGCAGCAGCAGCATCGACCGCAGCAGCAGGAGCAGCAGCGGTAGGAGCGGCAGGAGCAGCAGCAGCAGAAGCGACAGGAGCAGCAGCAGCAGCGACGGGAGCGACAGGAGCCACAGGAGCAGCGGTAGGGGCGGCAGAAGCGGCAGCAGCAGGAGCGACAGGAGCAGCTGCAGCGGCAGCCAGACGGTCCACAGCCGGCGTCAAAAGAGACCCACTGACAGGTCTGCGAGGAAGAGAAGAAGAGCGCACTGCAGCAACAGCAGCAAGGAACTTTTGCAGGGGCTGGTACGGAGCCGGGGAAACAGCGCGACAGGAGCCGGAGAAGAAGATGAGACACCGGCGACAGCGGAGGAGAGAAGCAGCAGCAGAAGAGCAGGACGGCAAGGTAGCAGCAGACGCGCTGCTCACAGAGGAACTTGTTGACACGACGCAGCTACTGATGCATGACCCCAAAAATATGGCCGCATGGTCTTACCGGTAGGAAGAATCTCCGAGAAAACAGCAGAGGAGGCGAAAAGATACAGGGAGACAGCAGGCAGCAGGCTGATCGAAAAAGAAGGGACACAGAGAGAGAAGGACAAGGACGCGTTCGGCGGCAGCCGTTTCACGGGAAGGGGGAGGGGGGGGGGGAAGCAACGGGCAGCAGCATCACCCCGACGGAAGCAGGAGAAGAAGCAGCAGCAGCAACGGCAGCAGCAGGAACGGGCTGCTGAAACATCAGCAGCCCCGCGACGCGGAGAGCCAGCAGCATTTGCGGCTTCGTCTCTTTCTCCTCGTCCCGTCAGCAGCAGCAGGAGTGAAAATCGATGCCACTTTTCTGTGTAGCGTCAGAGCCGTGTGAATCAGTTGCAGCAGCAGGAGCAGCAGCAGAAGTCCCTGCACTGCATTGCAGCAGCAGCAGCAGACGCACCTGCATTGCAGCCGCAGCAGCGGGCGACTGCTGCTGCGGCTTCACTGCTGCTGATTCCTGCTGCTCGAACAAGAAACGAGCTGCTGCACTTCCTGCCCTTGCTGCTGTTGCTGTAGAGAGAACTTTGCTGCTCCTGATGCGGCAGCCGCTGTGTCTGTGTGTGTGCGCCTGTTGCTGCTGTTATGGAAAGACGGTAGTGTTGCTGCTCCTCTACATATGTGTGTATACGCGCGATACCGCTGTTTCTGCTGTGCGCCTGCTGCTGCTCAGCCGCTGGTGCTGTGACGGTGTAACTGCAGAACTGACGTCTGTGCTAGGGCTGCTGCCGCTGGGAGTGTGGGATGCTGCTGTTGCTGGTGAAGTGTGGCCCCCCGCTTTTCTGCTGCTACTATTGCTGCAGTGCAGGTACTGCTTCGGCTGCTGCTGCTGGGGCTGCTGCTTCTGCTGCTGCTCCTGCCGTAATGCCGGTGCTTGTGCTGCTGCTGATGCTACTTTTGCTGTT
This sequence comes from Sarcocystis neurona, assembly GCA_000727475.1. Classification (NCBI taxonomy): domain Eukaryota; phylum Apicomplexa; class Conoidasida; order Eucoccidiorida; family Sarcocystidae; genus Sarcocystis; species Sarcocystis neurona. The sequence continues at coordinate 232,154 of KL647334.1, forward strand.
GCTGCTGCTGCAAGGCCGGTGCTGCTGCTGCTGGTGCTGCTACTTCTGCTGCTGCTGCTGCAGCAATGCCGGTGCTTCTGCTGCTGCTGGTGCTGCTACTTCTGCTGCTGCTGCTGCAGCAATGCCGGTGCTTCTGCTGCTGCTGGTGCTGCTACTTCGCTGCTGCTGCTGCAGCAATGCAGATGCTTCTGCTCCTGCTGCGGACTGCGCTGCTTTGTTCGCGGCGCGCTGCTGCTGCTGTGTATGTTTGCTGGCCGCCTGCTTGTGCCTGTGTGCGGCTGGTGCTCTTTTTATTGCAGCGTTTATCTTGTGCGTCTGACGGGGTGCTACGAAAGCGAGAAGACGTGGCTGCAGCAGTGGATCGAAACCGACGTGTACAACAATTCGGCCTGGGCCTACCGCGCCTTCCTCGCGGAGAGGGCTGCTCGAGCAGCAGCTTCTGCCGTCTCTTCTTGTTCTTCTTCATTATCGTCTTTTGCTCCTTCTCCTTCCTCTACCGCTTCCTGTTCTTCACCCGCTTCATATTCTGCTTCTCCTTCCCTTGCGCGTTCGTCCTCTTCGTCGGCTGCTTCTTCCTCGGCGTCTCCTTCTCCCCAGCCTGCTTCTTCCTGCCCAGCGTCTCCCTTTTCTTCTTCATCCCCTGCGTCTTCTTCTTCTCTTCCTGGTGTTGCGGCAGGTAGCGATGCAATTGCCGGCCTCTACAAACCGCGTCCAGACGACGGAGCCCTTTCTCGACAACCTGCTGCTGCTGCTGTTGCTGCTGCTGCTGATCATCCCGCCACTGCTGCTGCTGTTTCTCCTCCTCCACCTCTTCCTCTTCCGTCTCGTGGTCTGTCTGGTCCTTCTGCGCTTCTCGCTGCTGGAGCGCCTCGGGCTGCTGCTGCTGTTGCAGGTTCAGACGGGAGGGAAGCCCGGAAGCCGGCGCATGCAATAGATAGCACACACGCGCATGGAAGGCCTCTAGTGCCTGCTGCTATTGCTCCTGCTGCTCTTGCTGCTGCTCTTAAGTCTGCTGCTGATGTTGCTCCTGCTGCCGCTGCTGTTGCTCCTGCTGATGTTTCTCCTGCTGTTACTCTTGCTGCTGCTGCTGCTGTTGCTCGTGCTCCTGCTGCTGCTGCGTCTGTTGCTCCTGTTCGTACTTCTGTTGCTCCCGCTCCTGCTGCAATTACTCCTGCCGCGGCAGCTGCTGTTGCTCCTGCTGCCGCCTCTTCGCTTGCAGCGGCTGTGGCTCCCGCTGCTGCTCCTGTTGCTCCTGCCCGCGCCGCTGCTGCTTCTGGTGCTGCAGCTGCTGCGGAGAGACATGCGGAGGACATGCGTTTTCTTGCCCGTCAACTCGTCTGGGAAGAGGAACTCCGGTAATTTTCCTTCGTCTTCTTCCCCTTCTTCTTCTTCTTCCCTTCCTTTTCCTTTTTGTTCCACTCGTTTCGAATAAGTAAATGGTGCATGCACACTGCTTGTGCCGCGCGTGCCAGGAGGCGTAGATTCGCCTGAAACTTTGCAACAGGCTTGGTGAGAGGCAGCTGGAGAAAGTCTCGACGCATGCTTGCGTCTTGGTCGTATTCAGCCCCCTCCCTGCCTCTCTGCATGCGCGCGTCTCTCTTGATTGTATTCGTACTGCTGCCACGTTGATATTTCGTGCGGCTCTACACGAGAAGCAAGTCCGCGTCATACGAGAGGAGAAAACCAGTAGCAGCAGCAACGTGTCTCCTGCACACCAGCATGCGTTTTCTACGAGAGGAAAGTCCTCCTCGTAAGACAGGAGAGTATTCGTAGCAGCAGCAACATTACTTCTACTACTGTTACTCCGCATATGAGAGTCTTCCCATGTATGTTGGCTTCGCACAGCACTCTTTCTAGAGGTGCATGCGTGGCTGGGACATTCGTCGGAGTTCCTCAACGTGGAAGAACCGCAGCAATACAAATATCCTCCCTTTTATGGTCGTCTGTTGTCTGCTGCAGCAACAATTGCAGCCCCGTGACTTTCCTCTCCACCGGCAAAGGAGTAGGAATGCTGAAGGGCGTGGGGTGGCCCTACCAGACTCTTCTCCCGTACTACCATATATATATATATATAGACGTATATGTGTGTGTACGGTTCTTGTATACATATACCCGCCTTCGCATATATGCGGGTGTTGCATGTATGGCTGTCACGTTTATATATGTGGCCCGTGCATATGTTGCGTCCACCTTCGTTGAGTCGAAGATCTCCACTTTCATCAGAAACCGACTGCTGACGCAGCAGAAGGGACCACGTTCGCATGACTCAGAGCAGAGCTATATAATATTCCCATACATGTAAATGGAAGAGATGCATGTAGAAGAGCCGCGTATGACAGGAGAAACATATCTAGAAGGAGAGCCATATATGTATATGTGATCTGTAGATATATAAGTGCCAGACACATATACATACGTATGTATAAGGGCCGCGTATGCAGCAGCTGTATATAGAAGAGCCGCACACTATATAAGAGTCCTATCATCTACAGGAGCCACACATATATGCAGCAGCTGTATATAGAAGAGCCGCACACTATATAAGAGTCCTATCATCTACAGGAGCCACACATATATTAGTTCTCCGCAGCTATAACTGCTACATATATGTGAAGGCTGCAGGTGTTTAACAACCATTTATATGTGTGTGTAGGACCCGTACATTACGTGGGGGAAGCGTACGTTACATAAGACACGTGTATGTTGGAGCCACATATATAGAAGAGCCGTACACATATACGTATACATAGCGGTGGTAGATATGGTAGCCATATGTCTATATATACGTGTGTGTAGAAGACCGGTAAATATGGGAGCCATACATATATATGTGTGTGAACAGCATATGCCGGCGCCGTATATAGTAGTCGTTGCAGGGGTGGTAGCTGTGTATGTTCAGCGGGTCTCCGTAGTAGTAGTATATATATAGGAACTAGTAATATATTGATGTGAAGGTTATATATGTTTAGACGCAGAAACTGCTAGAAGAGTGAACTTTTGAGAGAGTTCGGGAAAGGAGCGCTGCAGGTAGAAGAGAAACATACGGGTGGAAGAGCTGCTCTGGCGTGGCAGGCGTGCTGTCATATATATGTGTGTATGTACGGCAGCAGCAGACCGGTAGACTCATCCTACCATCTTCTCGACACAAAGACGGATATAACAGGAAAAGGGCAGAAAAGAGAAGCTTCTCTTCGCTCCGTCCCCCTTCCGTTTCTCTTCCTTTTTCGCTTCCTTTCTCCGTCTGCGGCTCTCCCCTTCGCCGTCTCTTCTTCGTGTCTCTACAACAGGAGTTCCGACCGAAAGGAGACGGACGTCCCCTTTCTCCAAGAAGAAGACAGCGCCGTAGTCGCAGACCTGTCCCCGCCGTAGCAGCAACAAGCGTCTGTCTTGTAGTTGTAGAAGTGGTGGGTGACCCCACTTGCAGCAGCAGCAGCAGAGCAGCAGCAGCAGCAGCGCTGCGTCTTCGTTGAAGAGGGGTGCTGCTGCAGCAACGAAGAAAACGGAGACACCTGCGTGTGTGTGGACAGGCCGGGGCTTTTTCTTGAGGAGAGAAGTCGCGCGCATCTCGACGCAGCGCAGCAGAGACGAAGCGACAACATCCGGGCAGATAAAAGCAGCTGTCTCCGTTTTTCTCTGATGCTGTCACTTTGTCGACTCCTGTGGGGGGGGTCTCTCCCACGTGTATACATCCACTACATATTTGCTTCCGTGGAGAGGAAAGCAGAGGCGCGGTAGAGAAGTTTGTGAAGAGGGAGAAATGTAGGAGTCTCTCGTTGAGTAGTATGTGTGTACACATGCGTGTGGTTACTGTACAACTGTATACATATGGAGGAAGACAGGAGAAGAAAGCAAGGACGAGGCGTATATACAGAGAGAAAAAGAAAGGGAGAAAAAAGGAGGCTTGTATACACAGAGAGAAAGAAAGAGGGAGGCGGTACGCCTACGAGGATGAAGACGCATACTGGGCTGCTGCTGCTGCTGTCGCTGCTGCTGCTGTCGCTGCTGCTGCTGTCGCTGCTGCTGCTGTAACTGTGTCGCTGCCGCTGCTTCTGCTCTGTGTGTATGTGTGTGTGTGTGTGTGATTCGCTGCCGCGCGTGCGCTGCTGGTGCTGCTTTTTGGCCCCTGGTGTTACATTTTCCCTCCAGCTGGTGTTGCAGCTGCCGTCTGTGGGTGATTGCTGCTGCTGCATCTGCCGCTTCTGTCTTCTACCACGTCCTCCTCTGTGCTGCTTTTCTCGCGTGCCTTGTCACTACCACATGTCCACCTCGCTGCGGCTGTTTCTGCCCTCCTCCTGTTGCTGCATGCTTGTCCGTCTGCCCTGTCCATATCTTGCTACTACGGGTGTGTGCTGGAAATTGCGTCTCCTGCTGGACCGCCCCCTGTTGTTGCTGATGTGGCTCATGGAGGTGTGCAACTGCTGCAGCTGCGTCTGTTGGTGCTTTTTCTGCTGCTGGGCGTACCGCTGCTGCTACTTCCGCTGCTGCTCCTCCCGCTCGCCTCTCGTTGCTGATGGGGCTGGTGATGTCACCGCTGTCTTCTTTTCACTAGTGGTCTGCAGCAGCAGCTGTCTGTGGTGGTGCTTCTCCTGTTGTTTCTGTTGCTGCTGCTCCGGCTCCGGTTGCTGCTGCTACTCGACGACGTACACCGCCGCTGCTGCTGCTGTGGCTGCTGGCGTTGCTGTCCCCCTGCGCTCACCGCGACGCAGTTGCTGTCGTTGTGCTGCTGCGACAGCGTGTCCTGCTCTTGCTGCTCGTGCCACTGCTGCCACTTCTGCTGCAGCTCCAGCATCCAGCTGCTGCCGCAGGCCGTCCAGCCGCTGCTGTCCTGTCTTCCGCTGCTGCTGTGTGGACGCGTGTTGCTGCGGGCATGGTGCTTCATCGCTGTTGTCGCTTGTGTGTGCTGCTGCTGCTGTTTAACTTCCTCGTGGGTCCAGGTTCGCCATCCCCTGGTTTTTAAGGAACCCGGATAATCATGCCGTCACCAGCTTTATAGAAGGTGCAGCAGCGCAGTGCTGCAGGCTTCCTAAGAGGCGAGTAGCAACAGCAACAACAGCGGGAGGAGCGAGGAACGCGGGAGGAGCGTCAACCGAAGCAGCAGCTAGAGCAGCAGTAGCACCAGCAACGGCCGCAGGAGCAAGGAGTTCAGGAGGAGCTGCAACAAACCAAGCAGCAGCAGGACCAGCAGCAGCTGCAGGAGCAAGGAGTACAGGATTAGATTCAACAAACGAAGCAGCAACAAGATCAGCAGCAGCTGTAACAGCGGCGGCCGCAGGAGCATCTCGAGAGCGCCCGGCGGCAGCAGAGGAAGCAGCGGATAGAAAAACGACAGAAGAAAGACGAACTTCAGCAGACACAGCGACAGCAGAGGAGAACGAAGCCGTACGTGCTGCTCGCGGCAGGTGCCTGGCGCTCACGCGCGGTGCAGCAGAGGCAGCCCTTTCGCAGATGCAGCAGCGGCAGGCGACCGGCAGCAACTCGAGCAGCAGCAGCCACTGCTGCAGCTGCAGACATGCACTGCAGCTTCTTCTTTTCTGCGATGAGGAGGAGAAGAAGCTTCGCGACGCCGCCCGAGTAAGAAGCCTCTGGCCCCGACGCGTGAGCCTGCTGCTTGCCTCTCGAGTGCCAGCTCTCTGCTGCCCGCACATTTCTTTGCATGCACCGGGTCCTCCCTCGTCCACTCACGCACAGAGCGGAAGTATATATACATATATATATACATATATACCAGTACAAGTACATGTGTATATAGGGAGACAGCGACGGGTGCGTGTCTGTTTATACATATATATATATATATATATATGTGTACCAGTGCAGCTAATGTGTATGTAGAGAGATAGCCACGGGCGGGCGTCGGTGTGTGTATACATGTAACTGAAGAACTTTTTCTGGGTGGTGGTGGTGGTGATGGTAGCGGGGCAGCAGCGAGGGGAAAAGAAGAGGCAGCAGGCGTCTTTTTGCTTCTCCTGCGTGTCTCAGCTGCTCACACCAAAAGTATACCTCGTATCTACACGTGTAAAGCAAACACACTCATACATACTTATATACATATATATATATGTGTATGTATATGTAGAGAGGGAGAGATGTATCTGGGCATTAGACCGCGGCTGAGGGCGCAGCGCAGCGAAGCGAGCAGCTACTTGAAGAAAAGTTGGGAAAAGGGAGTGCGCGTCGCGGGACGGTCTTTGCGTGCAACGGCGGAGGACGTCAATAAATTACAGAGAAATTGCTTCTTTTTCTCTTTCCTGTTCGCATGCACTTGGTTGCTGCAGCGCTGCAGACAGCTACGCCGGGCAGATCCCGTTCGCAAGGCCTACTGGAGGTGGAGGCGACGGACGTTGCATCAGCGATGCAGCGATATTTGAATTCTTCCCCATTTGTATATATATATGTATAGATATACGCTGGTATATATGTATTGATACACGCGTGCAAGAGTTCCTTCCACCAACACATCAGTATTTCCTTCGCACATGTTTTTTTATGCTACAACATATATATATATATATATATATATATGTGTATATGTGTATATAATCACGCACTTATATGTAGGCGCATATATATATATATATATACATGTGTACGTAGACGGAGCGCAGTATCTACTTTGTTATCTGCGATCTGCGAGTGGCAATATGTATTGAAATACATGCGCTGAATAGACACAAGCACAGAAGGATAGAAGTGTATATATGTTGGGACCCCAAGTGATATGTACATTTGTATGTATGAATGAAGTAACAAGTGTATGTACACTCGGCAGTTGTGTAAATTCGTGTACATCGCGCTGTATACCGATGCATGTGCGGCAGTGTACCCCTTGCGTCTTTTCGCTGGGGGCGGTTCGAAGGGGAAAACGAGATACACGCCGTTTAAAACACTTTCTCCTTGCAAGGTGGACGACGAAGAGAAGTTCACGAAATCCCGTACTGGACAAAGCGTCTTTATGTGTCTTTCTCACTAGACACGTTCATGTGGCTACAAGAGGAGCGCCTGTAGACACAGATGTACGTGCCACGGCTACAGACGAATGGGACTTGCATGAGACCCGAAGCAACACTTTTCTGCCCACGGATGCATGTGCCACTGCAGCTGCCGGGGAGAAGTCCTCGTTGCTGCTACCAAGTGGCAAGACACACACGTTGACTTTTCAGAAGAGGACGTGCCTAGAGGCCGTGCACTTGCGTGTAGCAGGCATTCTGCTGTAAAGCGCAGGCATGAGTAGATACAGCATCCTGACACTTTTTGTTGAAGATGAAGAAGTGCAGTAGTCTATCTCCCACACGGTGAATAGTCAAAAGAGGTGACCTAGACCTATCGGCTGAGGCTGTGAACGCGTTGGTGGACCGACGTGGCGCGCACGCAGCCCAAGAATGAGCTGACGCACCAGAATTCCGCAGCCAAAACGCAAGTCTTGTCTGAATTGTCCTCTCCTTTATGCGAGTAATTTCAATCCGGACACCGTGAGGACAGTTATATTTGTGACGACTTGTTTAGAAAGCACCAAAAGCTGGCAGGTCGCACGACGCGACTTTATACGCAACAAGCAGCAGTCCCGCGCCCGCTGACAAACACTGCAACTTCCACAGCATGCCCACACAGCTACAGCGCACGCAGGAGAGTAATACGCAACAGCATTCCCTGGTGCTCTGGAGGTGCCGCCTCGTGAAGCAGAGCCGTGCTCAGAAACTAGAGAACGTGCACCCCCGCTGCAGAGGGGAGTGGTGCAGGCACACCGAGAGCGCCTGGGCGCAGGAGAAGTATGTACAGAAGAGCTGACTTCTTTGTTCCTTGCCGCAGGCACAGATAGGTTACAAGCGTGTTCAATGCTGTCCAGCGCAGCTGAATATCAAGCGCGAGGCGCGGCAATCGATGCAGCGACCGCCTCAGACTGGGCAGGCGTCCTCTTCATCGTGGAAATATCGAAGGAGAGTACGCCGCCTCGCTGCCTCGTTGCAAAGAGAAAGCAGCGCAGAGAGCACTGGCGCGTTTAAACCGGATGAAGGAATGTCCTGAAAATATGTGCGGTGCTCTCCTGTCAAGAGAGAAGTGCATGTAGAAGAACTCCAGGACACGCTGCTGTTACTTCTGTAGACGAGTTCAGGGTCGTTGACAAGTCCTGACTCGAAGGTAGGAGACAGCTGTCTCTCTCTGTTCCGCACAACCTATCGTACTGGACTGCCTCTACACTCGAATGGTTCGCTACAACATCGTCGTCGGCTACTGCATCTGTGCAGTAGCACTCCAGTCAGTGATGACAGGAGCAGGGACAGAGATAGACAAGAGCCACCACAGATGCCCACGCTTACCAGCAGATGTACGTGTACAGGGTATACAAGGAGTTCCACTGTAGCGTGCAGACTGTTGCGGGAGTGCCTGCAAAAATCTGCTTCGCACAACTCGGATAAGCGCAGGCACGTCATAGCGTCACCGCTACACCAGACAAGCCTATAGTGAAGTCCCGTAGCAGAAGGCACAGACCCACCTTTGTTCGAGCTGAGGTTTAAACAATAGGGTAACATGGGAATGCAGCGGCTTTCCTGGCGTCCCGATATTAAAACATATTCAAGTCAAAAGCGTAGATATACACATTTTTGTAAATAGCCAGTTCTTTTTATCAAGAGATTTGCACTCGTGTTTCGATATATACATATATATAAGTATATATTTTCACACGTGTTTAACTCCTGTGCGCGTTACATATTGGCCGACGCAGAGTCGTGCGTGCCCGCCAGAAGTTTTGTAACACCGCAGTCACATGGAGCAGAAAAATGCGCACACGTACGCACGTACACACGTATATACACATACACACATGTATACATATGTGCACGTGCACATAAGTGTGCACGTGTGTATTTGAATATATACGACTGCATACATATACATATATATATATAGATATATGTGTAGATACAAACGCATGCATGTATATGTATATATATATATATATGCGTGTAGTGGGAGAACCAGATGATGGTCCGCGTGTAAAGAGTGTATTTCGCGTGAGGTTCCGGCAAACAGATGTACACGTGTACCTATCTCAGCACGATCCCCGGCTTCACACTAGTTGTTCTGTGTTAGCAGCAGCAACAGCAGTACAGCAGCACGGAAGGCGAGGATGCTGAATGAGCAACATCAGTAGCACCCCCATTGTAGCCAGAACCAGAGACAGCTCACGCAGCATCGAACAGGGCTCTAGAAGAGCATCAGCACCAGTCCGAACCGCAGTGCAGTAGTTCGGGCAGCGACAGCAGCAGGAGCAGCAGCAAGAGCCGGAATAACAGTCGCTACAGCAGACAAGCGGCTCCAAGAGTTTCTACAGCAGCAGCAGAGAAGTGCCGCAGTAAAGACTCTGTAGAAGACTGCAAGCAGCAGTACCGAGCAGGGAACAGTGCCACCCCTGTTTCTCGTGTCTACTCGTGCACTGACAGGAGGGGCGCATACAGGTAGTCGCCCGAGTTGTTCTTTCCCATGAGTTCTTCGCCAGTCCTCGATACAACCGTACGAAAAAACGCAGCGCGCTGCTGGTTGCTGAGAACCGTATAAGCCGTGCTGAGAGACGCCATCTGCTACACGAAAAGCATATAATATATATGTACGCATTTATAAAGGTATGTCTATGTACACTCGGGGAAAGAGGAAGGAGTGACTGGCGCAACAATAAATGTATGTTCATTATATATATATATATATTTCTTTATCTATCTGTATATATAAATATACATATCTATATGGAGAATGTACACATCCTCTTTTCTACTATACTTCCGTATGCATACGCGAAGGTGTACGGGAATATTTGTGTTCACATATAGTTCTGAAAATACATATGCGTGTGCTTGCGTGTGTGTGCCGTCGATGAGTATACGGAGAGACACACGTGTGTGTGTAGGAGCGTATGACTACGCGTAAATATCGTAAAGAGAAGTCCGCTTCATTTTGAAAAGTCGCCTTTCTATGCCTGCCTTTTTCTTCGCACGCAAAAGTTTCTTACCTCAGAAACACGCTTGTGCTTGCGAAAGCTCTGTACACACACTGTGAATCGAATAATTCGTTTTTTCAAATAAACGTGTAAACATTTTGTGTCTGCTCTTGTGTGCGTGTGTCCTACTGAATACGCGCATGCGTACATACTTCTACATATATATGTATATACCTATAAGCACAGGTCGACCTCGCGAATGTATCCTTATATGCGCATGCTTCCTGGCCAAGGCAAGAGTTTGTATTGCAAAGTCTCTCCATCACCCAAGACAGAAACAGGCGCTACTTTCTCATCTGTGGAAATGTGTCTAGAGGCATCCGCGCAGTCCTATGTGAACGTATGTGCAGGCATGTCATCGCGACGCGACACGCGCCCCATGCTTCTTCACACGCGTATCCAAGGATGTACAAGAAGAAGCACGAGAAATATTGTAGTCGCCTTTGTCCGCAGTGCTTTGTGCGTGCCCCCGGGAGTGTAACGGCCTGTACGCAGCAGAGTTTCTTTATCGTCGTCGTGGGAAACGCGGCCCCTCCGTAGCAGTTGCTGTTGCCAGACACGCGCAGAAAGAATAATTTCTTCGAATCAGTGTGCTCCACATTAAGCACACTCTCCTGGTGTCAAACGTTTCTCTGCGTATACACGTACGTACTATAGAAGTATACGCACACTGGAGCAGCCTTCCCATATCTACACAAAGATTCTTACCCATGCGCCAAAATACTGACTCGCCGATCGTTTGTGTAAGAATTTAACCACACGCCTGTAAGTCTATATGTCTAGATGTAGATGAAACACCAAATTTTCTATAATTTGTTAAATTCGTACATATATCTAAGTACAAATGTGTGTGTGTGTGTACGTGTACGTTTGAGTATCGCTTCGCTTCCAACACAGGCACTTGAAGTGCACGGCGGCTGCTTGAACGCTGCGGCAACTGCTGCCGTGATTCGTGTTTTACTACTTTTTGAAATGCAGCAGCAGAGCCCCACAGAGAAGAGACATACACTCTCTATAGGGAAAAAGCGAATCTCTGCAACTGGAAACTACAGAAACTACCTACACGTACGTAAGTGTATCTGGGCATTTTGTTCTGCTGCGGGTCGCTTCTTCGCCGAGCGCCCGGCGTCGCTACACCTCCTTCTGCACACCACACAGTTTATCCGCAAACAGTAATTACGTTCTCTCGCTCTACTTCGACATTGTATATTTATGTGTGTTGACTCCTTATATACATAGATACATGTATGTGTCCCCCCGCCCAACTCAAACAAGTATACGCAGGCAGACGGCTTAGCTTCGTCTCTGTATACATAGATACATGTATGTGTCCCCCCGCCCAACTCAAACAAGTATACGCAGGCAGACGGCTTAGTTTCGTCTCTGTGTGTGTGTGTGTGTGTTTGTGCATACGTGGTATAGACGAATGGATGGTAGACGCGTTTTTCCTGCATGCAGAGGTGTGCAGCACGGAGTGCAAAGATGAGAAAGGGGCGAATCTCTTTTAGGAAAGTTCACGACACACTGCACAGATCTCCGTCTTCCTGCGCATGAACAATATTCCCTTTCTCGACAACGCAGACGTCTTGTGGCCGCATGCGTCTCTCTGCGCATGAAGAATCTTTCTTTTGTAGAGGTGATGCCGTTTTGTCGATGTGTGCGTGTCTCTGTGCAGGAAGTGTACTCATGGATGTATGCGTCTCTCCGCGCATGTGGACGTGGACGTATGCATCTCTCTGTGCGCCTGAAGAGTCTTCTTTTTCTTGAGATTGTAGACGTCTTGCGGATGCATGCGTTTCTCTGCGCTTACAAGTGTTTCCTTTCTCGACAAGGTGGACTTTTCGTGGAAATGTGTGGGCGCGTGCCCGTGTGCGTTGCCTCCTCCTCCTTCTTTACGTCGCAGAGAGGCGCACGGAGAGACGCCGGGCCCGGCCGGAGCAAACTTGTGTCAACCGTAATCAGTTTGTGCGGATAGCCATGCGCAGACGTGTGGGTGTCTGTGATCCAGGAAGATTTGAATGTGTATCAGTGGTTCGCACGCGCGGAGACGGTGCCATACGCCTGCACTGCATTAGCGAAAGGTACAAAAACGTATCCTCGCATGCAGCAACTACGCACAGGTCATTCACGCGAGCGCATGCTGAGAAATCCACGCGCACAGTTCGATTTGGCCAGTGCGAGTCCAACTGCAGGCGTGCGCGCAGACACACATACAAATATACATGTGTACGTATATAGGTATAGGTGGACTTCTTTTGTATCTACGTCTATAATGCTGCCGTCTACCACTATATATATAGATACATACATATGTGGACGTGTGGCTGGGTGCATCCCGGTGCTTCCGCGTGAATAACTATAGAAAAGATAAACTTTGAGAGAACTCGGGAACGCATGCATAAACTAGTAGGTAGATGTTTGAAGGCGTCGTATCTCTGTGTGTATATGTGGGCTTTTCGAAGAAGCCCGCGTAACCAGTCACACATACACATACGCAACTACACAGAGAGAGGTGCGGAGAAATGTTTCTTTCCCGTTTATGTATCGTCTATCTATCTGTAGTGGTGTGCCTGTTTTCTACGTGATGACCTTCTCCGCCATACACATGTGGAAGTTTATGTTTTGCATGCACGGTGCCGCAGCGCGGTGCGGGTGGACTGTCGCGCGCACAGCGGGAAATTCTCCCGAGTTTGTTTCAAATTTTCCCGAGTTCGTTTCTCCCTCGTTTTGTCTGTGAAGGCCTCCGCACGAGAGTTGTCCTCCGTTTCGCCCAAAGAGGCGCAAAAATTAACTTTCTCTGTGTACACGAGAGTGCGGTACAGAAATGGCAATCTCCGTGTGCAGGGGAGAACAAGCAAGTCAAAGGAAAAGAAGAGACGAAAAAGAACAGCAGAAGGAGAGAACTGTGGAGGAGAATCGGTCAGCTGTGGGATGCGCAGCCCAGAGTCACAGAAGCTCGCGGTATCGCAGCGCCGGGAGCAGGCGGGAGAGCACCAGCAGAAAGAGTAGCAGGAGGACACGCGGCAGCAGGAAGTGCAGCAGCAGGACGGGCAGCGGGTGGAAGTCCAGCAGCCGGACGGGGCGCGGCAGGACGGGCAGCAGGAGGGAGAGTAGCAGCAGGAGGGGCAGCCACGGCGACAGAGGCGGTTGCGCGTACTCGAGCACAAGGAGCCGCAGGCGTAGCAGCAGCGTGGGGATGTGCTGCTGAGGGTCGGTACAACCGCAGGGGGTAGCAGATGGATTCTTTACGAGCTTGTAGCGCAGCAAGAGATTTCTGCGAAGAAGCGAAAGCGTGCGCTGCGTTTCTTTCCCCCGCCGCCTGTTGCCGCTGCTGCAGTGTCCTCACTTCAGCAGCGGCTGCGGCAGCAGGGGCACCAAGAGGAGCCGCAGGAGGAGGAGCAGCGGCAACAGCAGCAGCAACAGCAGGAGCAGCAGCAAGAGCAGCAGCAGGAGCAGCACCAGGAGAAGCAGTACCCCAAGAGCGCACGGGGACGTCGGAAGAAGCGAGCGTCTGAGAAGGTTTCTGCTGCTTGTGAAGCGGTCCTGCCAAAGCGGAGGAAGTGCACGGAGAAGGGAAGTATTTGCTGTCGGCACTCCTACTACTGCTGAAGAGGTCGACAAGCGTTTCTTTTCCCGTGCCGTGGAGCTGCTGGGATCGCAGAAGCCGTCTCGGCGGCGCTTCCTCGGCCTCCTCCCTCTCTCCCTCTTCCTCTCCCTCTTCGTCTGCTGCTGCTGCTGTCGTCCAGTTTTCCGCTGCTGCCGTTGTTCTCTCTCCCGGCACTGCTGCGCCGCCCGCCTTCTTCGCCTTCGTTGCTGCTGCTCCTGACGCGCGCCCCGCCGCCGCAGTCCCGGCTGCTGCTGCACTTTTTCTCGGCTGCAGAGCACCAGCAGCCGTGGCGCCCGCTCTGTGTGCTGCGTGTCTCAGGTCCTGTCTCGTCTCGTCTCTGCTGCTGCCACCGCCGCCGCTGCCGGTCGTCGGGAAGATCTCACGCGTCTCTGCGAAAGCAGGATCTGCTGCGCGCAAATAGGCTTCCAGACTCAGAAGCCCGGCTTCCGTATCAACTGCAAGACGAAAAGGGACAGGGGACTTGCGAGACGGAGAATAGAGGAAGAGAAGGACCGTGGCGGCAGTGGAGAACAGCAACGGACGCGCGCGTCACAGAGGAAAAGCTACGAGAAAAGAGACGCAGAAGAGACAGGAGGCGCATTTTGTAAAAGAGACGGAGACAGGAGACGGAAGATCCAGCGGGGAGAAAGCTGCGAAAGAAGATACGCATAAAAGCCGATTTCGGCCAACACAACAGCAGCGGACGGGGTGTTCGTACACCCGACCACCGATGCATGCACAGCAGCAAACGTCGTCTTCTCGCATTTGCAAGTCACCAGACAAGTTTTTCACGTTCTCCTCCGCGCGCGCAACCCCACACATATATTTTACAGCCATACATACACACATGCATGCGCGGCCTACCTAATGCACGCCCGCATAGACGCAACGCATGCCTGCTAAACGTACATAGATTCACACACACACAAACACGCACGCACACACATAATATACATCCATACATATATATATATACATGCATGCGCACTTAATAGGCGAACACATATGGAGGTGGAGAAGAAAGTTTCGTCTGGGCACTTGGGCGTCGTTGCATGCATGCGGTGGGGCACCAGCAACGGACAGGGAGACAGCGAGGCAGAGACAGCAGCAGGCACGTACGGAGACAAAATAGAGAGACGGACTTTCGTACACAGAGACACAAGTAGACATGTACATGGGTATATATATACATATATATATATATACATACATATATACATATACAGACGGGGACGTACAGGACCCTTGCAAGCACGCAGATGTACACACATGTATGTACACGTGAACGAGTATATATATATATATACGTATATGTGTGCAACTATCTATCTATCTACAATATATATGTATATATGTGTATACCTGTGCTTACGCATGCAGAAGAGAAGCCTAGAGATATAACGGGACGACGCGCATCTCAACGCGAGAGAAGATGTGTATTTCTCTGCGTATATCCAAGCGCATGCGTACATGCAGCGGCGTATCAAATGCAGACAAGCGAGCAGCCGAGAGGACTAGACGGGCCACGACTCCCTATCTACAAGCATTCCACCAGGCATACAGACACACGCATATACACATATATATGTACACGTATTTACTGGGCAAAAAAAAGTGTGTGTGCGATGCAGGGGTCGATAAGTAGATATAGAGTTGTAGGCGACACCGAAGCGGCGTGCCGTGTGCACTGCTCGCGTGCACGACGTCGTTGTTGCTGCTGTTGCAGTTGTGGTTGCTGCTGGTGCTGCTGTTGCTGTTGTTGCTGCTACTGTTGCTGTAGTCGCTGCTGCTGTTGCTGCTGTTGCTGTTGCTGCTGCTGTGGCTGTTGGAGCAAGAGGACATACCAACAAGAAGCCCGTTGACAAGCTTCACACGAATAGTGCGGCCCGCATGCAAGTAGAGGCCAGCAGATATGCGAATAAGCGGCAGCGCCGGATGCTGCTGCTGGGGCTTCCTCTTCGCCGCTTCCTCTGCCACCCACTGCCGCACACACCGTTCGACGGGGTCGAGCGGCGCCTGCAGCAGCAGCGCAAGCAGCAGCAGCAGCAGCAAAGGCAGCAGCAGCGGCAGCGAAGGCAGCAGCAGCAGCAGCGCCAGCAGCGTCAGGACCGCCAGCAGCAGAGTAAGCAGCAGCAAAAGCAGCAGCGAAAGCAGCAGCAGCGGTAGCAAGAGCAGGAGCAGTAAAAGCAGCTGCAGCGGCAGCAGTAGCACGTGGACGAATCTGAGTACGTCGTCGCAGCCTCGCGTCTACCTATATAGAATAGTAGTATTTGTGTGTGTATGCGATATGTATACACCCTGTATAGAGAAGCTAGATTTTCCTTCTGAATCTCGACATGCGCAGAGGACGCCGATACCACGTAGGATGTTTAGCGATACACGCAGACATATATACATATATACATATATATATACATATATACACGCACTCGTATGCACGTAGAGGTGGAAGCATGCAGTAAAGAGATAGAATGACCGATACGGGCATACGTATATATACGTCGAGAGACGGAAAGACGGACAGATACACAGGCAGACACACATACACGTATATGTAAGTACGCGTGTGTGTGTGTGGATACGCAGAAGACGTAGGGAGTCTGTTAAGAAAGCTACAGATATAATAGATGTAAATATACCCATATGTGTCTACTATCGATATATATATATATATAGGACAGATGCATATGTAACTCGTATCTCTCTACCTATCTATCTACATATATATATATATATACATGGGAGAGACGCTGGTGCAGCAGCAAGTGAAGTGTTGGTGTTTTTGAACGTACAGCAGGTTCCCGTGTCAGCGAAGGCAGCAGATCTGCTGCTGTTGCTGCTGCGTGAGCGCCGTTAAGTGGAGTCCCGCGTTCTGCTGCTGCGGTCCCTTGGGCAGCGATAGCGCTCTGCTGCTGTTTCTTCTTCTTCTGAGCCGCAGCTGCAGCCCCGACAGGCGAAGAGAGGACGGCCGGCGCTGCTGCTGCTGCAGCTGGCGTCGGTTTTGCTGCTCGCTGGGCGCCTGCAACAGCGTTCTGCTGCAGCCAGGTAGCTGCTGCTGCTTCTGTGTTGGGGGCAGCAGCAAAACCAGCAGTGCCCACTGCCGCGGCAGCAGCAGCAGCAGGTAGACTTCGTGTCTTCGAAAGAGCAGCAACAGCAGCAGGAGCAGCAGTTGCGGCTGCGCCGGTGCTTGCCTCGTCTTCATTTGAGAGGAGCGTATGAGAGAAGAGAGACGTCCTCGCCGCAGGATCTGCAGCAGCACCGGCAGATGCCAGAGTCGTGCCGAGGGCAGACAGCTGCTGTGCTGCTGCTGTGTGAGAATCCCTGCTGCTGTACCAGCCTGTAGCGGTCGTCTGTCTCGCCTGCTGTTTTTCTTCTGTTGCTGCTCGTCTTCCCCCTCCTCCTCCTGCCCCTCCCGCTTCTTCTTTTTCGTCACTCCTGGAGCAGCGCGTCGCGAGGAGGCCCGCTGCCTGGTTCCGCAGGAGGTTATCTTGCTGCAGCAGCTGCTGCTGTCCCGCTGCTGCAGCAGAAGCAGCTGCAGCCGCAGGAAGAAGAAGAGGAGGGGCGGGGCCCTGCAGAGGCGCGGCAGCCAACGACGCGGTGGGCAACAGAGAAGGCGTACGTGGAGCAGGAATATTCAGCTGCTGTTGGTTCAAATACGACAGCAGCCCCTCCATTTTGTTTGCTGCTGTAGCTTGACGAAGAACGGCGAGCTGCGCGGCTTGTCGGCGAAGGCCTTTCTGAGCGTCCTGCAGCTGCAGTCGCAAATTTACGTTCTCTGCGCGAGTCTGCAACACCCACGGCAGCAGCAGCAACAGCAACATATACGCACAGGGGCCGTCTTAGCAGCAGGATTGGCAGCAGCAGTGCGCGACGCAGTAACCGGAGGACCGTAGCTACCCCAACACACACAGGGCAGCAGCAGCAGGAGGAGCAAGACGAAGCAGAGCACAAACAGCTAGAGAAACAGCAGCGGCAATAGCAGCAGCAGAGCTGCCATCCCCGAACCGATGCAGTCTCCCAACAGCAGCGGCCACAGAGGAGCAGCAGCGCCGGAAGCAGCAGGGCAGCAGCAGCAGCACCACCAACAGCAGTACAGAAGAATATCAGCAGCAACAGGAGACTCCGCTACAAGAGGAGCAGAACAGCAGGAAGAGTCGCTGTGGCGGTCCTCCCCAGTATTTGCAGCAGGAACAGCAGCAAATTCAGCAGCGACGACACGAGGAGACGCCCAGGATTGTCTGCAGAGACAGCGGCTCGATCAACGGAGACACTCGCGCCTGAAGGAGTACATAAGAACTGAGGAAAATATCGACTATAGATTGCCTATATGTATGCATACGTACAAATATACGGAAATGTAGGCCGCCTACATACGTACAAACATTCGTATATCTGTCTAGAGCCACGTATACAAATATATGTATGTGGACATAGTAGATGAAAAGTAGGGGAAACATCGTCTATAGGTTGCCTATATGTGTGTATATGCAAACATACGAATGTCTGTGTATATCCATATGCGTATATATTTATCTATATAGGAAGACATCATACCTAGGCTGCCTACATATGTACAGACATCCGCATATCTGTCTATATATATATATATAGACTGGCGTACACTTCTGTATATTGAGGTATACGAATATACCCCTAGTAAGGTTGCATATATGTGGACTTCTGTATACCTACCTCGTTCTATACTTTCATATATACAAATATATTCTCTCTCTCTCTCTCTATACGCCTATATATCCCCCTCCCATACGCACCAGTACCCATACATATATATGTATATACAGAGAGAGAGAGAGATATACATACACACAACTATACATATATATATGTGGACAGATATATACGCAGAAGTATACATATATATGTACAGAGAGTGAGGGAGATTGGCGCTGGTGTATACATGTGCATATGTAGGCACAAGTACCAATCAATCGATACACACATATATCTACAAAGAGAGACAGGAGGAGCCCGGTAGAGGGAGACGGGACCCCTAATACATATATGTGTATACTTTATACATATGTGTATCTCTCTCTATATGTAGACAAAATATATACATATATGTAGAGAGAGAGAGGGAGACAGGAAGAGCCCGCGAGAGGGAGACGGGAAGAGCCCGCGAGAGAGACGGAGACAGGAAGAGAAAGGGAGACGACCATACAGAGACAGAGAGGAAGGGAGACGGAGCAGCAATAATAGGCAGGGCAGGACCAGCAGCGAGACGACCGTGCTACGGCCGGAGACAGGAAGAAGGGAAATTACACGTCGACGAGGAGAGAAGAGTGACGCGCGCGTGCGTCTTCGGGGGGTCGTCCCGGCGTCTCGTCTCTTCTCCCGTTTGGCGAGTCGAACGGTACGCGCAGAGACGGAGACAGCAGCAGATTTATTAGACAGAGAGAGACACGGGAGTTACGAGCAGCCCACCAGAGCTATGGAAAAGTATGGATAAAGTAGTACAGATATGTGTGTGTAGACAGATATATATACACACACAGAGAATCAGATAACTCCATGTAGACAGATAGATATAGATACAGAAATGCGTACACATCTATATAGATCCGTGTATAGCTAGACACATAGTAGTCCAGATACAGAGGTATATGTACAGGTGTGTATATAGAAGGCCGCAACAGGAAGAGAAAGAGACAGAGACGTTCTGGTACTTGTGCGTATATTAGCGCGTCCTGCTGCAGCATATCATTTTCGTCAATAACAGCAGCGAGCCGTTTTTTTAGCTCCTTCTCCCCGCGCCGCAGCAACTCCACTTGAACGCTCTGCAAACAGCAACAAAGCGAGGGAGGACCCGCAGCAAAACAGCAGCAGCAGCGCCCACAATTGCGGCAGAGCAGCAGCAACAGCAGCAGCGCCGGCACGAGGACCCGCAGGGAGGTTCCGCAACAGCAGTGGGAAAACGACGGCAGCACAGCCCTAGCAGCGGGAAAACGACGGCAGCAACAGCAGCAGGAAAACGACGGCAGCAGCAGCAGCCGTAACGACAGCAGCAGCAGTAGCAGCAGGAAGACGACGGCAGCAGCAATGGCAGCAGGAGAACGACGCGGCAGTAGCAGCAGCAGCAGACCACACACGTATACACGAGTGAACACGTAGAGAAGAAGAGCCAAGATGTCTCCCTGTCACGTTCTCTGGCAGGGGCCGGGGGCAGGTGACCAAAACGTAGGAAGTTGTTCTTGAGAGAAAACTGCCGGCGAAGTGCGCAGGAAGGAGAACTCGTGTCTACGCTGCTATTTCCAAATGGACAAACTTCCAGGAAGTGGGAACTCATAGATGGAGTTCCCTTGCGCGACTTCCACGTTCAACAGGTAGGAAACACATATTCACAAAATCTACTTCTGTAAGAGACAGAGACAGACAGACTTCCACACGTATAGCGACCCGTCATGAGGAAAAGATGTGCGTACATATATCCATACATATATACAGCGACACATACACATATGTGCAGGAGAAAGGGGTCTCCACATCCGCATATATGTACGTGGCGGTATAGGGTAAGAGGGAGAAACCCCTTCACATATATATACATATATACGCATATGTATACGTATATGGCGATACCAGGAGAGAGAGGTATACTCATCCACATATATACATGTCCATATATAGAGAGAGCTATTTCCGTATTTATGTACGTGTGTATCAGCTTCATATACGCATGCATATGCGTGTATTCTATATAGAGTGAGCTAGAACAAGACGCTATCTATATACGTATGAAAGACCCCACACCAAGAGAAAGCTACAGGTACACATCTATCTATCTGTCTCTCTAAATATATGTGTGTGGGGTGGTCACCAGCGGATAGCGGAGACAGACAATACACTTAGAAAAGACCATTCGTTTGTTGCAGTCTTGTCCTGGTGTGGAGACACACGCATGTATATATCCATATAAACGTCTGTGTGTCTCCGTGTCTCCGTGTCTCCGTCTCTGTGCGTGGTCTGCAGACGCAGAGAAGAGAGCAGCACCGATGCATGCACACAATGAGACGCCTTTTTTTCTGTGCGGAGATGAAAAAAGGAGCGCTTCTGGCTGAAGGGAATCCTCCCTACTTTGTCGTTGAGGTGGGAGACGGCCTCCAGCTCGGCCAGTTCCTCCTGCAGCTCGGTCATTTGCTTCTCCCTGCGGCGGGTGATCTCTTCCATGTGATGCATCTGTGCGCCCATTCCACGCCAGCCCACGTCCAACGCACGTTCGTCAACAGAGAAGGTTTCATCAAAAAACGTCGCCAAAAAGCATGCACGGGCGCGCAGCAACGGGGGCCAGTCGCCCTTCCACATATGCACTGCGCAGAAAGGCGGGGTCACCTCTGCTGCTGCCTCGTCTCCCTCTCCGTCAGAAGGACCACGAGGACCAAGCCAGCACACACACAGCACATATCTGCGCATGCAAACAAAAGCATGCACACGAAGACCAAGTGTTCACATGCATGTATGTACACACGTTTCTGTATATAAGGCTGTATGTATGTGTATATGGATGCATATGTATTGATTGACATGTTTGTATATATATATACACATATATGTACGTATGTATGCATGTATGTATGTATATGTATTTACACGCGTGTATGTGCATGTGTATGTATATGTATGGATGTTATGTATATGTGTATATATGTGTGTACGTATGTATGTATATACGTATGGATATGTATGCGCAGGTATATATATGTATGTATATATACATATACATGTATGTATGCGTATGTATGTACATATATGTACGTATGTGCATGTATGCGTATGGATGTAGAAGTATTTTAACGTATATGTATGCATAGGTATGTATGTACGTATATGTATGTAAGTGAAGGTATATGTATGTATATCCATGTGTGTGTATATGTATGTATATGTATATGTATGTGTATGTGTGTGTGCAGAGCAGCTGGCTTATACACGTCATTGTATTAATATGAGAAGAGTTGTTAAAGAAGCAAATGCAGAAATCTACAGACACACATATCAACCCGGATATCTACATCTATATATGTATGTATATAAATACATACACATCTATGTGTGCCCCACACACACAAAGAATGTGTCTTCATAAATACATACACCTTTCTATATATATATATATGTCGAGAGATGCATACGCTACTTAACATTCACATACACACATATATATATGTATATATACACGACATCCGTTTCCACACAAACATTACCTATCTACCTATCTATCTGTTTTCCTATCTATCTGTCCCTCTCTATATGCACGTACATAGACATATATATATGCGTAGAAGAATGCGCTTGATATATACATATATATATATCAACCAGGTGTCTTCGTTTCTTCTGCAGGTGGATGGCAGTCGTTTACACACTCGATGCCACGACCCAACAGAAAATCCGCATATATATATGTGGACATGTATATGGGCACAGAAATACTTGCCGACGCAAACATATATCTATCTTTCTCTATACACATATATACAAATACGTATGTGTACAGACTTGTACCTACTGAACAAGCACATATATATGTATGCATGCCGAAGCCACGTGCCTTGCTGAAGGTATATCTATTACAGGTATACATACGCATACATATATATACATGTGTAGATACGTGAGTGCCGGGGCAGTCGTGGATGGATAAGTATGTATGCACACGTGTGTATACATTCCTAGAGGTGGAAACTTTGACGCCGAAGTATGTCTCGATAGATTCAAATAGATGTAAATATATATACGTGTACAAGTACACATGCATATATATATATATATGAGCTGTGTTCACGT
The DNA here is from genome assembly GCA_000727475.1 of Sarcocystis neurona. Classification (NCBI taxonomy): domain Eukaryota; phylum Apicomplexa; class Conoidasida; order Eucoccidiorida; family Sarcocystidae; genus Sarcocystis; species Sarcocystis neurona. The sequence goes on from KL647334.1 coordinate 254,557, forward strand.
CCGGGGAGATAAATACACTTGTGTGGAGAAGGCACGTCATTCTGCTGGTCCTTGCGAGAAATACAAATTAACAAACGTGCATGCATGCGTGGGTATATCCACTGTCACATGGCCGCATATATCAATATTACATTTATATATAGCCTTCTCTCGGCTATGTGTGTGGGACGTGGAGCGTGAAGGAGCACCCGCAACAGCCAAGAAAGCGGCAGCAGCAGCAGTCGGATCAAAGGCAAGCAGCAGCAGATAAGTATCTTCCTACGCAATACCGGCAGGGTCAACGGCGTAGCAAAGCAAGCAGCAGCAGCAGGAAGTGCGTCGTCAGCAGCGAGCAGCAGTGGCAGCAGGAAAAGACAGAAGCATTCAGCAGCAGTAGCAGGAAGTATCTTTGGTAATGGGCAGCAGCAGCGGGAGGAAAAGACAGAATTCAACAGCAGCAGCAGCATTATCGATTCGAATCAACGGTGAGCAGGAATGCAGAGGGGAGCAACAGCACGCCATCGCGCAGCAGAAAGAAAAGGACGCAGCAGCCAAAGTGAGAAGTAGCAGCAGCAGCGGAGCCGTGGAGAAATCAACAGCAGCGGCACCTGCAGCAGCAGAAACACGGGTGCAGGACAAACGAGTCTTAGCAGCACGGGAACAAGGACCGCTGTGGTGGCCGAGCAGCAGCAGCAGCACTGGCGGGAGAGGGAAGGAGAGAAGAAGCAGCAGCAGCTGCAGCAGGGGGAGGAAAAGGAAAAAGAAGAGAACCGGCAGCAGCAGCTGCAGCAGGGAGAAAAGCAGGAGGCGGACGAAGAAGCGAAATTCCTACTGCTTCTTCTAAGTGGACTTTCTCTCGCTCGGAGCGACGAAGCGCTTCACGCAGCTCCTCCATCTGCTGGTCTCTCTCGCGACAAATCTGCTGCTGCTGCGCTACCTGCATGCGCACCCATACACGCACAAGTGTACACACATAGATAATTAGGCAGTATTTATATATATATATATAGAGATATATGTACGCAGAGAGAGGGACAGAAAATTGCGGCCAGAAGCAGACAACCGGAGACGGGAAGAGAAAAAGGGACGACGAGACGTAGAAAATCTTCCGGTTCACACATATATACATATACATATATATACGTATATGTATACGTATCTACATACCTCCACATATATACGTATGTACACATCTACGTATATACAGATATACATACATACATACATGTATACACCAACATACACATAGACATATATATAGAAGCATGTACATACCTAAATACATACGTAGATATATACACATACATGCGGCTATACATGCATATACGTATTCCTACGCATTTACTTACACACATACATATATACACCCTTACATACACATACACATTCATATATACGCATGCCTACGAACACTCACGTATAAACACACATACATATATTTGTAGACATACCTACATACACATACCCACATATATATACATGCATATATACGTATATCCAGACATACACATATACATATATACACATATACGCATGTATATACCTACGTAGGCACACACCTACATACATACGTATACATACACATATACACACATATACATACACATATACATACATACATACATACATTAACACACTCATATATATACGTATATCCATTCTTATACACAGAGATACACATGTACATATATACGTACATACACATATACTTACCTCAATACACACACACATATATGCATACACACATACATACATATATATACATATTTGGGCATATATACATATATACAGACATACGCATATATACATATATATATATATGCATGTATACATCTATGCCTAACATAGATATACGAGTAACATTAGGTGTAGTACTAAAGCAACATGTATATATATATATATATATATAGGAGATACGTATACACGAGTGGTATTACATGTAGTACTGAAGATATATATATATATATATATATATGTATGTATATACGAGAGTATGAACTCTGTCAAGATGGCGATATGGCCATCTTAGAATATGAGAGTACTGTGCCGCAGTGGTGTTTCGCTTCGGTAGAAAAAAAAGAGAGACGGCCTTACTGCTGCTTCAAGAGCCTGACGGTGCTGCTCCTTGTGCACTTGTAGTTCGACGTCCATCGCCGCCTCTCTGTTACCCATTCCGCAGCAGCACAACACATCCCTGCAGCAGCCCTGCATGTACGCCTTTCACCACCAGGGGATATGAATGGCAGCAGCAGCACCCAGCGAATCTCACCAGCAGCAGCAGCGTGAGCGTGAGAGTACCGCCAACAGCAAAGATGCAGCAGGGATGGCAGCAGCGGGGCAATCGCAGCAGCAGCACAGCCGCAGCAGCACTCACAAAACAGCAACTCCAGCGACCCCACAAGAAAGGCCGGAAGAGCCACAACAGCAGGCGCAGCACAGCAGTTCTCCAGCAGCCGAGAAGCGAAATACACAGGCCCTCGGGGAACAGGCCACAGCGTCGCTGTCGCAGAAGCAGCACAAGGACGGCAGCAGCAGCAGACGCGGCTGCAGCAGCAGCACCACCTCGGCGTCAGCAGCAGCAGCAGCACGTCCGCGAGTGCGGTTGCAGCAAAAACGCTACAGCCGCTTTCACCGTCAGCAGTAGCCCTCGCTGGACCTTCCGGCACCCCTCGGCACGCAGCACTCAGAAGCCTGCACAGCTGCGGTGTATGTACACCCGGATCGCAATATACAAGGCAGGCCCCCACACTAGCACTGCCGCGCACGTACAGCCAAATATCCCGTAATACGCACTGAGCTCTGCGCGTGAAACGGAGAGACACAACAACGTGCTCTAGTTTCCTCAAAGAAAAGAAGTCCAAACATGTGACTCAGAGTGCTGGAGCTGCTTTGCAACCAGGCCAAACGGTACACAGCTGCGGTGTACGTACACGCGAAGAGTGCGCAAAATCTCTTGAACTCTCCGGTGTGCGAGCTGCATAAAAAGAAGGACGTCCTCTGAAGCAAAAGCCCCAGGCTGCGCGTTTGCGGTGTACGTACACCCGAACGGCTACGGAGAAGGCGATTCGGAAGCGTGCAGCCCAAGTCGCAGCAGTGCCACTTCAACGTCTTTTTTGAAGCGTTTCTTGCCACACGGTGGAGAGGGCGCCTGAATCGACAAATCGCTAGTTATGCATGCATGTGTTTCCCCTCAAAAGACAGAGGGCCGTCAGCTCTCTGTTGTCCCGCACTTTCGTACGAAGCATGCGGTGCACGTTCACCCAACAAGGGGATTCTCACCGTGAAACTCCATCCAACCTCCGCTGCCACCACTGCAGCAGACCAAAGTATTTCTCAAGTCTCTGGGCCACACATTTTTTTCCGTTTCCCTGCGTTGACCAGCCTCTACGAAGCAACCAACAGGTGAGCAAGTCTCCAGTGTGGGGCGTACGTACACCCGAAAAAGTCTACACCCTGTGACTGCTGGTATGCGCAGGGGGCAATTTTTCCTTTCTTTTGCAGTCTGGGCAGAGTGGCAGCAGCGAGTCACATTTCGATGTCCAGCGTCAACCACCTTGCGGCTCGATGTGGGAGGAAGCACGGCGAGGTCGTGTGGGAAGCAGGCTGCGGTGTACGTACACCGTAGAAGTACCTGTTTTTCGCGGCTTTTTCGACTTCTACGACGTGGAGACGGACGATCTCCCCTTCGAACTGCAGCGACTGCAGCTGTCGCAACAGTTTCTGAATTTCTTCTTCTTTCTGCTGCTGCAGCTGGCGCGACACCCGTATCTCGTCGTCCTTCATCTTCATTCCTTTTTCGAGCTAGCCATCCCCCAGTCACACAGCACAAACACACACACCGCTCCACTCTCACTGTACTGCGTGCACATACAAAGAGACAGCTGTTTACAGAGACATACATATATATGCGTGCCCATAGGTAGATGACAGAGAGACAGCTACACATACATACATATATATGTGCACGCATAGGTAGAAGAGAGATGTCTAGAGAGAGACGCAATGGCAAAGCAAATGCATGCGTAGACAGACTGTCGAGAGAAGCGCATACAGCAGCACGTCTACGCGCATGCATCAGGAGGTGGATAGACGTTAGGTATACACATGGATTCGGGAACGGGGGTTTATAGAGAGGCAAAGACGGCCTGTGTGAGCTACGTAGTCGCTGCATCACTTACACATTTCTGCATATATATCCTTCACGTGTACGTCCATGTGCGAACCAGATACAGAAACACGGGGGGCCGGGTGTTGCTTCTACCTTTATACGATTTGTATATACGAAGACATTTGTATCGTATATTCAGGTGGGTACGCTCGAATCAATCAAACACGTGTTGAGAAATATTTATGCGGATACACAGATACACAAGCTCACACACGTACCTACACATGCAGGGGCACAGGCTCGTACGCATGCAGATATATATATATGAATACATCCACATCATATATATACGAGTGCTTCTTTATGTATATATATACATATGTATACATAGTCATATATGGATATGTAGTACACGCATGTGATGAAGACACGGCATCCACCCACACAGGCACATGAGCAGGTATACAACGTTCCTACGTCCGGACGTATTGAATATACGCAAACCGGTAAGTATTCAAAACTGTGGTTACTTCTAGTTGATCTGCTCCATACGCAGAGACAGAGAGAAATCACGAGGTTTCTCAGCTGTTTTTCTCTGCGCGATGATGATGGGCTGCAGCAGCGACAGGCGCGCGATGAAAGCAGCAGAGCTGCGGAGAAGAGAAACGGGCGAGTGAAGAGACGAAGACGGAGAGACACAAAGAGACAAACGAAGAGAGATGAAGAACGGCACGAGCAGACGGTCAAAGTCCAACAGCAAGAAGAAGGTTAGGGCTTTTATGACGCGGGCGCCAGCAGCAGGCGGGAAGAAGAAAAGGGAAGCGGAATATCTGGCAGAAGCGAAGAAGTCGGGGAGAACGAGAAGGACACGAAGAAGAGGATGGGAGAGGAGCAGAAGAAACAGATGAAAAAAGGAAGAGGAGACGGAAGCGAAAGAGAAGAATACAAGATGAAGGGAATAAGTAAGGACGGGAGGACAAGAAGACGTGCATACCTCTGCAAGACGTTGAGCGACGATGTCTCTCTCATTTTTAAACGACTGCGCTTCTGCTTCTGCCAGAGAAATTCGGGCCTCTGCGTCCTTCTGCCGTTGCAGCACAGCCGCGATGTGGCCGTGGCTGATTTTCTCTTGCCAGTCCTTCAAATCTTGGACGGTATGACTATGCGTACAGCAGCAGCAGCAAAGCCGGAAGAAGCAGCAGTAGCAACTTCACCGTGGGGACAAACATCTGCTGCAACAGCAGCAGCTGCAGGGGAGTGCAAGAGGAAGCAGCAGCAGGTGGGGAGGAGGAAGAAGAGGCAGCAACAGGAACAGCAGCAGCTGCACAACGGAAGAGGAAGAAGAAGAAGACGCAGCAGCAGCAGCTGCTGCAGGGGGGAGGATAAGGAAGAAGCAGCAGCAGGGCGGCGTGCGGACCCGCAGGCGCAGCGGCCGCGTGGAGGGTAGCAGAAGCACGAGGACAACAGCGCGCAGAGAGCAGCAGCAGGGCAGGAGGAGGAACAGTGCTACTGCTGCAGCAGCGGCAATTTCAGAAAGTGGCCTCACAGCAGCAACAGCTTTGAAGAAGCAGCTGCAACAGCAGCACTGCAGTGCAGCCGCTTGCGTCGCAGCAGCAGCAGGCGTCACGTGAGCGACCAGCGCCGCAGAAGCAGAGATGTTGCAGGAGCAGAAGCGCGCCTTGGCAGCAGCAGCAGCGACGCAGGCGTGAAGCGCTCAAAAAAACAGAAGGAAGAAGTCAGAGGGAGAGTGAGACAGGGAAGCAGAGTAAGACAGAGAGAGAGAAGGGGGAGACGAGACGGCGAGAGAAGGGAGACGAGACGGCGAGGCAGGGGCAGGGGGACAGAGACGGAGACAAGAAGAGAAAGATTTACGGAGAGAGACAGAGAAAGCGAGAGACGGAGACGGCGAGGTAACGGCAGCGAAAACGACACAGAGAAGATTCCAAGAAAAACGGAGACGGAGACAGGGGAGAGGAAGAGAGGATGAAAGACAGCCACGAAAGTGAAAGGGAGACGGAGAACCGCGGAGGGCGACACAAACACAGAGGGAGACGCGGAGACAGCGTGGGGGAGAGACGGAGACAGAAGTGCAGACGAAACGGAGAGGAGAACGAGGGGGAGACGGAGACACGGAGACAGAGAGAGAAGGTGGATACGTTCGAGGAAGGATATCGACGCCAGCACACGGCGCGCCTGCAGACGCATGCCTCTATAAAGGTGCACATACACGGATATGTAGCTAGACAGTCAGAGAGGCAAACGTGCCAGAAAAAAGGGAGACGGAGACAGAAGGGGGGACGGAGACAGGGGGGGAGACGGAGACAGAGGGGAGACGGAGACAGGGATGGAGAGGGAGACGGAGACAGAGGGGGAGAGGGAGACGGAGAGGGAGACAGACAGGTAAGGAGAGAGGTGGAGACGGACAGAGACGGAGACAGACAGAGATGGAGACAGAGAGAGATGGAGACAGAGAAGGAGAGAGAGACAGACAGAGAGGGAGACGGAGACATACGGAGAGGGAGACGTGAAGTTTTTGTAGTGGGAGGTGTGACGTACTTGAGTTCGTAGAGCTGCTCTTCCTTCCTGGCGAGCTGCGTCTGCAAGGAGTGAATTACCCGCGTTTTCTTTTCGAGTTCGTACTGCAGCACGTTGACAAGGGCACTCGAACAGAAGAGGGAGACTTCTTGCTGCTTCACAAGAAGGGAGACGAGCGAAAATGAGTGGCCCCTCCGTGTGTAAATGGACGCCCTTGCAGAGAAGAAAAAAGAAAGTGAACACAGAGAGAGACACCGAGACAGAGACGGAGACACAGAAAGCGGAGACACACATGCCGTGAACAAACACGTTGCCTTGGAAGAGAAGAGAAAACACATACATACATATATATATGTAATATACGCACACGTACGATTTCGCGGATATATAGCTGGAGACAAAGATTGAACGAAGAGAGAAAATAGATACACACATACATATATATATATGTATGCATGTATACAGGAGATACTAAGGAATGCCGGTTGAGGGGACCTATGTGGCTCCAGTGCATGCAAATACATATATTTATTTATTGCTATGTACGCAGACAGAAGAAGAGAGAACATCCACACGCGTACACACACACACATATACAGAGGAAGAGTATATCCACACACATTCAGAGAGGGAGAGACGGAGTATAGACGCATCCACAGACATATATATATGTGCAGAGGCTACCCAGGAATGGGGGTGTCACGCATGCGAACACACATATATAGATATGGCTACATCTACAGAGAGAAGAAAGGATAGAGAATACACACACACATACTCACGGAGATATACATATAGAGAATAGACACACAGAGAGATATATATATATATGCAAGCTGAAGCACCTGTGTGGCTGCTGCGCATGCAAATACATATATATGTGCGTGGCTATCTATAGAGAAGAACGGGGAGAGAATCGATACACAGAGACAGACATATTACTTAGAGGAGACTCAGACACACTACTATGCATGCAAATAAATGTGTATATATGTACGTAGACACATACTGTAAGTATAAATATGAGCTACGTAGCATACAGGTGGCAATAGGATACATGCAGGAAGTAGAGAACTCTGAATATAGGCATGCGCACAAACTACAAACAGAGGGCATTCTCGATCATTTATATATCTCTCCTTTCAAGCAGAACACACACACAGGATCCACGCATGCACGTATAAATATATGGCACGCACACACACGTATATCCATTTAGACCTGTGCAATGCAGACACGAAAGTAGGGAGGAACACACCCTGCAGCGTCTGTATGTATTTATGTGTCCTGCATGCGGTTCGCCGACGCAGCTGTGGATAAACGTGTCTTCATACGTATAGAGCCGGCCGGACATTTCCGTCTAAAAAGAGGAAAATATACGTCCCTCGGGTAGGGGAGTTATCGATGCGAAAGAGCCGCACCCGCATGCTGCTGCCGCAGCAAAACAACCCTCCGCATGCAGGGCTGGTGGCCGCGTTTTCGTTTCACGCGCGTTTCAGCAGGGAGAAGCGAGTCAGCAACGCAGAAGAAGAAATGGAGAGGAAAGGACGACGGACGAAAAAGATGGAAAATGTTCTTCTTCGAATCCCCACACTTCTGTACCTTCACCTCTCATATGAAGCGTTCCTCCGCAACCGAAACGCGGACATATTCACACACACAAACGTACACACTTACGCACATCGATACTTCCTCCATACACAGGCTCCCACATTCATATATACATGTATGTTTAAAGATGCATGCATATACATACATATATATATGTATGCATAGAGTTATACCTACACACACACACACACATGCGTGTATTCATGTATGTATGTATGTGTTCATGTGTGTGTGGATACAGTCGTATACATATATATGGAGAGCTATATACACGAACATACATACATATATATGTTGATAGAAGAGTATACGAATAAATACAGACACACACTATCTACTCACGTCCATAGTGTGTACAGGAAACTCTAACATACATGCATTGACGTATCATACTAATATATACACACATACGTGTACATATACTAACACATATGTATATATATGTGTGTGTATACATGAGTATATGTAGGAATACAGGTCAAAGAAAGTACGTAGATTACCACGTGTAATATGTTTATGAAACTCATCTATATGTATACGAAAGTGTGTTGGCGTGTATGTATATGTGTGTGTGGGTATGCATGCATGCATCGTCTATGCGTCGCACACGAAGAAGTAGAATTTCTCCGTGGGAAGTGGATGTCTGTGAAGCGAGGACCCGCTTTCTTCAGAAGGGAAGTCAACAGGCAGCAAGGTGGAGAACAAAGAGACGGGGACGAAGTAGAAGAAGAAGAAGAGGACGAAGGGAAGGGGGGGAGGGGCCGTCGTCGGGCGAGTGGAAACTGAACGAGAAGAGCAGCAGCGACAGCAGAGGAAAGACAGGGAAGTTCTGCTGCGAGGGAGAAGTAGATGGAAGGCAGGAGAAAGGACGTGAAGTTCCTCACTGCAATGCGCTGCTTCTCCATCTCTTGTTCTGCAACTTCCGTCTGAGCGAGTCCCACCAGCGACGCCTGATGCCTGCAGCATATAATACGACCAAAGAAGTGGCAACCCACCTGTGACGGCAGCAGCAACCACAGCGAGAGCAGCAGCAACAGCAACAGCGGCAGTAATAGCAGCAGCAGCGTTGACAGCAACAGCGGCAGTAATAGCAGCAGCAGCGATGACAGCAACACCAGCAGCAGCAAGGCCCACAGCAGCAGCAATGACAGCAACAGCAGCAGGGCGACCAACAGCAGCAGCAGTCCATTTATTTCCCGTGTGAAGGTGGAGCATTTCTTGGTGTATTCGCGGCTCCGCTCTTCAGCAACGAATACGCTTCCTTTCTGTCGTAGTCCCTACTACTACCTCTCCTTCTCTTCTTCTCCTTCTCTCTGCTGGCGCTTCGCTCTTGAATCTACACAGAGACAGAGAAAGTAAGGGAGAGAAGAAGAGGGCGAACTCTAATGTCCACACGTATACCTTCCCAAGAAAACACACATGCATATATATATATGTGAGAACTCTCCAGGCGCTTGCACATATCTGCTGGCTTCCAAAGTATACGGGAAGGGAGACACACAGACGCAGAAACACAGAGATATATACAACCACACGCACATACGCACATATTCGTATACATTCATATAGAGAGAACTGGAGAGCAAACGGGATACACAGAGCAAAAGAGACGTAGACAGAGATATCCATACACATATATATTTATATATACAGAGTGGTGGAGACACACACATAGAGAGACGTAGAGAGACGCACATGCATATACATGTATAGACACAAATAGATACATACGTACATACTCATATACGCACATATATATATGTATACATGTGTATTTGTATATATATGTATATATAGATTTGGAGACAGAGAGAGACACAGGTAGACAAAGATACGGGTATACATATGTACAGAAAGAGAGAGGAAAATTATATACGCATGCAGAGAGAGAGAGGCAGATAAATACATAGACAGAGATCTAGGCAAAGACAGAGATATATATATATATATGCACATATTGAACAGGTGCATAGATATGTTGTCATACGTATATGTATGGAAAGATATACATGTATATGTAGAGAGAGAGGGGGGGAAGAAATCCGTATGGCGAGGTATGAAGCCTGTCACGTACAGCAGCGTATAAGCACGTACATATATAGAATTATCAACAGAGAGACGGAGTTCAATAGCACAGACATTGACAGTCACACATATATATATGTAGTTGTGTGGTGCGTAGATCAGGGAAGGGAAGAGAAACCAGATGCACGCGCTCGCGTCCCTTTTGACGCTGCTGTTCTGCTAGTGCTGCTGCCAGTGACTGTTGCAGCGTTTGCTTCTCCTGCGCCGCTGCCGCTGCTGCGTATCAGAGCTGCGCAGGGCTGCTGCTGCCCTCCCTTCCCTCTGGCTCGCGTCCTTCACCCGTCGCCACTTGGTGCCGCTGCTGCTGCCCGTGCTGCTGCTGCTGTTTGTGCTGCTGCTGGTGCCTGTGCTGCTGCTGCTGTCTGTGTTGGTGCTCTCTGTACTGCTGCTGGTGCCTGTGCTGCTGCTGCTGTCTGTGTTGGTGCTCTCTGTACTGCTGCTGCTGCCTGTGCTGCTGCTGCCGCTGCCTCTGCTGCTGCCGCTGCCTCTGCTGCTGCCGCTGCCTGTGCTGCTGCTGCCGCTGCCTCTGCTGCTGCCGCTGCCTCTGCTGCTGCTGCGATTTGTACTGCTGCTGCTGTTTTTGGTGCTACTGCTGCTCACCGTTGGGTGTCTCGATAAAGGGACTCGTTGAAAGCGTTTTGCTGCTGCTTGAGAGAAATGCAAATCTGCTGGGCTTCAACGACTTGCTGCTGTAGCTGCGCGTTCTCTTTGGCTGCGATGCGGAGCGCCGCGTGCAGACTCCCGGCTTCTTCATCCTTCTGGCTGCAGCAGCAGCAGCAGCAAGCGGGGGACACACCAGCAGCAGCAGTGAGGCAGAAGAAGCAACAGCGGTAGAGTCGTGACAGAGAAGAAGCAGCAGCAGCAGAAGGAAGCGCGACAGAAGAAAAGCAGGCAACAAGGTCAGGGCAGGAGAAGCGAAGAATTTGGAGAGAAAAGCGGTGACGCAGCAGTACAAGGAAAAGGAGGCTGTCTTAAGAAGGCGAGAGAAAGAGGCAGGACCAGCAGCAGCAGCAGACGCAGACAAAGCGGCGAAAATGTGAGGGGAAGTCGTCCGGTGGCAGGTGAGGCCGCACCGGCAGCAGCAGTACATCTACATACGGAAGAGTAGCAGCAGGAAGAGTAGCAGCAGGAAGAGCAGCAGCAAAGCAGCGGGAGAACAACAGCAAGAGCAGGGAAAGCAGTATAAGTGAGAACAGCAGCCTACCCAGAGAAGAAGCGAAGAAGGCAGCAGCAGAAGCCGAAGCCTGAGCAGGAGGAAGAGGAGGGAACGCAATAGCAGCAGCAGCAACAGCACCAAGAGTAGCACCAGAGGAAGAAGCAGCAGCAGCAAGGACAGCAAGGTGAAGCTGAGGAAGAGCAGGAGGAGGAGGAGCAGGGGAAAGGACGAGGAGAAGCAGTCGTTGTAGAGAAGAACATGCAGACAATTCGCTTGACTTCGTAGTGAACTTACATGAGAAGATCGCGGAGAGAAAGTATTTGGCAATCCTGGACGTGTACCACATGCTTCAGCCGCTGAAAGAACGCAGGGAAGCGCAGGGAAATGATGGGAGAGTGTGAGGGCAGAAGAAGCACAGAGACACGGAGAAGTAAAGGAGCCGAGGCGACGGAGGATAGCGGAAAGCACGAATGGGGAGGGTAGAAGCGAAACGAGAGGAAAATACCGGAGACAGGGAGACAGAGACAGGTGCACAGCAAGAAGCGGAATCGAAAGAAGAAGGAGCCTTCGCGAGAGAGTGCTCCGTACAAGAGAACCGTACCAGCAGCAAAGGCAGCAGAAAGGCACCAGCAAAGGCAGCAGCACAGGCAGCAGCAAAGGCATCAGCAAAGGCAGCAGAAAGGCAGCAGCAAAGGCAGCAGCAAAGGCAGCAGCACAGGCAGCAGCACAGGCAGCAGAAAGGCAGCAGCACAGGCAGCAGAAAGGCAGCAGCAAAGGCAGCAGAAAGGCAGCAGCAAAGGCAGCAGAAAGGCAGCAGCAAAGGCAGCAGAAAGGCAGCAGCAAAGGCAGCAGAAAGGCAGCAGCAAAGGCAGCAGCCCCACAACGAATGAGAAGACTTCAAGGGGAAGACGATGAAGAACCGCCACCCAGAGACAGCGACAGAGACAGGGGGAGACAAAAGGCGGGGCAAAAAAAGAGGGGAAGAGACACAGAGAGACAGACAGGTCGACAAAGGGAGACCCGCGCTGACAGCGAAGAGAGACGGAAGCTTGCGCGCGTCTCCAGAGTCGAAGGGAAAGGCAAAGCGACGGCACCCCACGCAAGAGCAGCAGCAAGACAGACGCGCAAAGACCGAGCAGCAACTTGCGAAGTTGCGGGAGGGAGAGAAGGGCAGTCATCCACACACACCCGTCACCGGCAGATGAGGAGACGTACGCAGCAAACAGACATTCAGAGGCGAATAGGAGGGTGCAGAAACTACACAGAAACGACGACGACACACACATGCAAATATGAGAGAGTCACACATGGAGACGGAGACAGCGAGACAGGGAAAAGGAGACACACAGGTGTCTAGACGAAACTTACAGTGGACACATGAATATATATAGAGAGAGAGGGAGAAAGAAATATAGATGTAAATATATGTGGGGGACACGCATTGATACACAGATGTACACACACATATCTCAATAGAGAGGGCCATACATACAGAGACTCACGGAGAGAGACACACACACACGCATAACATATATATATGTAAACAGAGTTGCCAGGTATAGACACACATATATATATGTGTAGAGACAAATACACGAGTAGATAAGAGAGTCATCCGTAGACAAATGTATAGATACCTGAATGTAGATATAGAGAGTTACAGGTATGGGGAGAGCAAGACAGACACACACATACATATAGATATATAGGTAGACACAGCTGACACAGGTGGAGAGTACACATATTAGGAGATGCTCGAAGAAGTACTACGTAGATGAGATCAACCAGCAGAGAAATAGGTGAATATCTCACCATAGAAGTAGAGGGTCAGAGATAGGGACACGTGCATATATATGTGTAGATCGATGGAGACATATACATATATATGCATGCATATGTGAAGGTATATAGAGACCGACCAACAGGCAAGAGTACTTGCATGCATATCTCTGTGTAGACACGTGGTTTCTATCTACGTAGACGTATAGACAGATACAGATAGAGAGAGACACAGAAACGTAGAAACAGACAGATATACGAGGAGATGTAGACACGTGTCTATATTATGTAGGCACACGTGGACACATATGTATCTACACATAGCTGTAGATACAGACACACGCAGAGAGACACGCGTGAAGACACTCCTTTATATATATGCAGAGACACAGGGAGGGAGACACGGAGACGGAGACACGGGGGAGACAGAGGGAGGGAGACACGGGGGACACAGGGAGGGAGACACGGAGAGGGAGACACGGAGAGGGAGACACGGAGAGGGAGACATGGAGAGGGAGACATGGAGAGAGAAAACAGCAGGTGTTATGTAGAGAAGTACCACATATTCACATATAGACGCATATATATTAATTACAGTATATATGTGTACATTCCTTGACTCTATTCTACACGTTTGAGTAGTTCTCCAGGCGTCCCCACACAAACTTTCTACAAAACGCAGGAAATTTACATCGATGAAAGGACCAACTTGCAATCACTCCTCGAAATGCAGAGACACGCGCTTCATCCTCAATATCCTACGAAGAAACACACATATACATATATATATGCAGCTGCACATATATATATTCTCTCCGTATAGTTTGTATCTGTAGTCAACCGAGTATACAAATATATTCATGCATGCACATATATGTATGTCTATACGTACACGTGTGCACATATATATATATGTAGTCCATCGGGCAGATATATATATATAGTCCATCGAGTAGGTAGCTTCAGAGATGTACAGTGAATATCATCTCTACATATCATATATGTACAGAGGGTCAATGAGGTGTATACATATATACATATATATACGTGCATGTCCTCCATGTCCCATGTGTGTATATTTATTTCATGTATATAGAGGGCGGAAAAGTCAACCCAGGTGTATAAATAGATAGGTATAGTCAATCTTGTGTGCACGTGTATACTCGGCGTAGATATTGAAGATACATATATGCGAGTGTCCTTCACAACATATGTGCATATTGTATAATCAATCGGGTACATACACGTATACGTATATATATGTATACATGTATATATATACGATCAAGGGGTGACAATGTATGTGTACACGTATGTGTCAGCATCAGCTACTATATACATATAGGCGACTGATCATAACACGGTAACACCAAATATATATATATATACGTGGTCTTCTGAATACGTCTCCAAGATGGACATATATATATAAAGAGAGAGAATATAGTGTGATGAAGACAAATACACATCTATACATATATATATAGGTATCTTTATGATCTAAACTTCCACACGGATAGATATATATAGAGAGTGTATAGAGAGAGGGGATCAACTGCTGCAGATGAGACGCTGCCCTTTTCGAAGGTATTCGGTGGAAGCTGCAGAAAACGCATTTCCTCACGTGTTGAGAGGGGGAGACGGAGGTGTCACGCAGCAGCAGTTACGAACACGTCTGTAGAGATGGACACCCGTCAGTATACATATATTTACCGCCATACATATACACACCTTACATATGCATATATATGTTTATACTGTACGAGGCTATACATATATGTGTACGCCATGCAGATACTCTGCTGTACACCGATGGAGTAGTCGCGAGAATAAATATATGCGCATGCAAGTATAAAGGCGAAGCACACCACCATTGAGGCCACATATATATATGCAGTATACACGTGTACATACACATATATGTATGTATATATCAGACGCAGGTAGAGCTACGTATGTAGATAAGGAGATGGATATACGATTGCACCGTATGTATACGCATACAGAGACATGCACGCATGCATGCACGCACGCGTATAAACGTATTTCTCTCTCTCTCTCTGTCTTTCTCTCTATCTCTCTATATAGACGCATACATGCATGCGTATGTGTACAAGCATATTCTCCCGGTATTGAAGCACACTTTTATATGTAGACTTTGCACGTATCCAAAGCGTCGGAGAAGAAGACTCCTACGGTCGCCCGGACTCCTTCACGCTGCGCTGTTCAGCTCGGGAGACAGGAGGGTAGACGGAGACGGAGACACGGGGGAGACGCAGGTAGAGGAGGAGACGGGGAGAGACAGCGACGGAGACACGAAGAGACGGAGAGCGCCTCGGACGGGGCGACACATAAATCTTCCTGTGCTGCATGCAAGGAGAGAGGACGTGTGGGGTGGTATATACAGTTCAGAGAGGAAGGAGGGCAGTCGCCGCCTACCTGCAGCGCAGCAGCGTCAGTAGGTCTGCAAGTAGCACGTTCTGCTGCAGTGGAAAGGAAACGCTGCGAGTCTCCATCCGTGTCCTCGTCTGCCGCTCGCATGCGTTGCTGCTGCAGCAGTTCTGCTCTCAGGGGGTCGGCAGCAGCAGCAGCAGCGGCTTCCGTCGCGAGCCGCTGCTGCTTCTCTCTGCTGGCGATTCTGTTCTCGTCGAAGAGAGGCGATTCAGCAGCAGCAGCAGCCTCCGGATCTGCTGCTGTTGCTGCTGCTGTCGCGTCAGCAACGGCTGCTGCTGTCTTGGTGCCTGTTGCTGCCGCAGCTTCGCGGCGGGGTTTGCTGCTGCTGCTTCTTCTCCGACGCCCATTGCTATAGCGCCGCCGCCCAGCAGCTGCTCCCGCAGCAGAGCTGCTGCTTCTCCCTGCTGCTTCTGCCATGTTATCTGCTCCGTCGATCATCCGTTTCTCTTCGCCTGCCTTCCCTCCGCTGTGCGCGCCAGTCCGCTCGCTGCTGCTCCGCAGTGGCACGACGCTTCGCGAGCTGCTGCTGCTTCGTCTTCCGTATCTCTCGCTTTTGCTACTGCTGCTGCTCCTTCTTCGGTGTCTCCCGCTTCTGCTGCTGCTTCTGCGGTGCCTGCTGCTACTGCTGCTGCTTCCTCTTCGCCTGGCTTGGCTGCTTGTTCTGCGTCTTCTGCTGCTGCTGCGTGGGGTGGTGTGGGGTCTGCTGCCGGCGATTTGCTGCAGCCAAGTGGAGGAAGCAGCCGAAGCAGAGCCACAGGAAAAAGTGTTTCGTTGCCGCTGCCGCGCAGCACCAGGTCGGGCTTCCCGTTCTTCTCCCCCCCTTGCGCTTGCTGCTGCTTCTGCTGCTTCTGCTGCAGTCGTCTGATTCCTCTCCTTCGGCTGCTCCCCCATCGCCCTGCTGCTGCTGTTGCCTCTGCTTCCTGAAAGAGCTGCTGCTGCTGCTTCTTCCGCATTCGTAGGAGAACGCAGCGCAGCTGCTGCTGCAGCCACCGCAGCTGCAGCGCATGCAGCAGCTTCCTCTGCGTCTGCCAGTGCAGCCCTTTGCTGCTCTGCTTCTCGGTGGGAGTACCGCAGGCGAAGTTGCTCAGAAAATTCAGCTGCCGCTGCAGCCACGGCGGCAGCAGGCAGCCCCGCAGGAGACGAACAACAAGAAGAAGAAAACGGCGAAGCGCGGGGAGAAGAAATGGCAGGGGCTTCTGATGCAGCAGGGAAGCCAGAAGAAGCGGCAGCAGCACCAGGGCGCAGAAGAGACGCTAGAGGGGAAAAAGAAGGTGGGGCAGAAGAACAAATGCGCGAAGATGAGAAAGCAGAGGAAGAGGAAGCAGCGGTACGCTGTGGGGAGACCGCCGTAGGAGAAGAAGAAGCAGCAGCAGGAATATTTGTCCCACTCTTACACGGTGCAAGAGACGCCACAGGACAAGAGAAGCAACTTCCTGCGGGGTATGGAGGACGAGAAGAAGAGGCAACAGAACAAGTCACTGCTGCTGCTGCTGCTGAATCAACCTTCTTCTTCCCGCCACTCCTGTGCAACGCCTCCTTTTCTGCGGACCGTTCCTCTGTCTTCTCGAGCTCCTGCTGCTGCTGTTGCTTCTTTGGCTCCTGCTGCTGCTGCTGTGGCTCCTGCTGCTGCTGTTCCTGATGCTGCAGCTGCTGCCGCTGCTGCGGCATCCTTGCTTCTGCTCTCTCTAAGCACCGCTCGCTTGCACGTCCTGCTCCCCACCATACAGTCCACTCCTTCCCGCTGTTGCTGCTGCTGCTTCTGCCAGCACTGCTGCTGCTCTTTCGCCCAACACTGCTGCTGCTGCCGTCCCCCCTTCCGCAGGTGCTTCTGCTGCCGCTGCCGGCGGCGCGGCTGCGGCTGCTGTCAAGGCGAGAAATGCTGCCGCCGCTCCGGCTTCTGCTGCTGCTGCTGGTTGTCTTCTTGCAGCTGTTGCTGCCACTGCTGTTGCTCCGAGCGCGATTTATTTTCCACGTTCTACAAGCACCAGTCAGACGCCCCTGCTTCTTCCCCTCAGCCGACACAGCAGCCGTCGCATGCAGGGGCAGCCGGTTGCTGCTGCCTTCGCTCACTGCTGCTGCTGCTGCTCTTCGCAAGACTTCTCCACAGCCGCTCGAGCGCGTAGGCTGCTCTTCTACTTCCTCGGTTATACGTGCAGCAGCACTCCGCCGTGGTGCCTTCGTCGCTGTCTCTTCCCCTGCTGCTGCTGGTGCTGCTTCTGCTGTTGCTGTTACTGGTGTCTCTGCTCCTGCTGCGGGTGTCGCTGGTGCTGCTGCTCGAACGCGCGTACCCTCTTGTGCTGCTGCTGTTTCTCCTGCTGCGGCCTCATGCCTCCCTACTGTTGCCACTTCTGCTGCTGTCGTTTCTCCTGTTCCTGTTGCTTCTTCTGCGGCTGCTGCTGCTGCTGTGGCATTGCCTGACGCTCCTGCTGCTTTGCCGGCCGTCACGGTTGTCCTGTTGCCTGCTGCTGTTGCCGCCGCTCTTCCTGCTACTGCTTTCTTTGCCCCCGCTGCTCCTGAGGACCGTGGTATGGACAGTCGCTCAGCAGTAGGCTGTCCTTTCAAATTTCCCAGCTCCGGGGGACAGATTGCTGCTGCCACAGATACTTTCTCCGCTGCTGTTCGTGCTGCTGCTGGCGAGTAACGACGAGCTGCTGCTGCCGCTTGAGGACGAGGAGGAAGAGGAGGAGGAGATGAGGGTGCAACAGCAGGAGCAGCAGGCTGCGCAAGAACAGCAACAGGAGAAGCAGTGGTACTTCCTATAGCAGCAGCAGGAGCAGCAGCAGCAGAAGCAACAGGAGGGACAGAAGCAACAGCAGGAGCAGAAGCAGCAGCAGCAGCAGAAGCAACAGGAGGGACAGAAGCAACAGCAGGAGCAGAAGCAACAGGAGCAGGGCGCAGAGAGGCTGAAGGCAGAGTACCGCTAGAACCGAATCTCCAAACAGCGACAGCAGGTCCCGCAACAGCAGCAGGTGCCGTAGCAGCAGCAGGTCCCGCAGCGGCAGGGAGTGGTGGTGGCCGTGCCCGAGGTACACGCGTAGCAGCACACAAAGCTGTCGAGGGTGCTGCAGCAGTCACACCAACGGCAGCACCTGCAGTTTTGCTGTTAGAGGAGGGAAGATATCGCGTTATGACGAGCTGCTTTTCAGCCGCGTGCAGCGGCCTGCTGCGGCAGTTCCTGCTGCTAGTGCCGCTGCTATTGTTGCTCTCGCGGTCGCTGCTATCGCTGCGACTTTCAGTATTGTTGCTGCCGTTGCTGCTGCTTCTCTGGGTACTGCCGCTTGTGGGGTTTCGGCGTGAACGGGAGAGGCACAAGCTGCTGCTGTTACCGCCGAGCGCACTCCTCGCAGCCCCTCCGCTGCAGTATGTCTTCACTGCAATGCCGCTGCTGCCGCTTCTGCTGCTGCTGCTGTTCCTGCTGCTGCCGCCGTTTCTGACGGTGCTGGTGTTGCTGCGAGTGCTGCTGTCGCCCCTGCAGGTCCTGTTGCTATTACTGTCCGTGCTGCTTCTGTTGCGCGTGCCGCTGCGGCTGCTGCTGTTGGCCGTCGGGCTGCTGCTGCTGCTGCGCTTCGCCTCTGTCGGCCGCCGGGGACGCTGCTCCTCGCAGCTTTCGCTGTCGCTACCGCCCTTCCTGCTGTTTTGCTGCAGCATGGTTGGGCTGCGGCAGGTAAAGCAGCAGCTGCCGCTGCCGCGGCTGCTAACAGGCAGCCTCTACGAGAACAGCAGCAGCGCACGGGATCAGCAGGCGGCGGCAATGGACAGGAAGCGGCAGGAAGGCAGCGGCGACACAAACACCAGCAGCAGCGGAAGGAACGAGAGCGGCAGCAAGAGAAACAGCGGCAAGGAGAGCAGCAGCAAGGAGGTGAGCAGCACCAGGAAGGAGAGCAGCAGGAAAAAGAGCAGCAGCGGGAGGAGACACACACTACCGCAAGGACTGACAAGAGCAGCAGCTATACATGCAGAGGAGGGATGCGGGTGCTGCAGAAGCTGCGGAGCAGCTGCGTCGTCACACAGACTCAGAGAAGCAGCAGCAGCAGCAGGAGTGCGGAGGGGGGCAGCAGCGCCCCTGTGTTTTCGCGGTTGCTGCAGTGGAGCAGCAGTCCGAAGAGCAGCAGCACCAGGAAACGCTCTGCAGCAGCAGCAGCAAGAGCAGCCGCGGCACTTGAGGTGACTGCAGCGGAGAACCGTGTACGAGCGCAGCGGCAGCACGGAGGAAGACGTGACTCAGGGACACACAGCGAAGGAGGAGCCGCAGGAAAAAACAGGACAAGCAGCAGCAGCAATCTCGACTTTGCAGGAACAAGCGAAGAAAAAGAGGAAGGAGCAGCAGCAGCAGCAGACAGTGAAGAGGCACACGACTACGCGTGATGGCGACTGCAATGTCGACTCCCGCGTGCTGCTTTCTTCTGCGGCGCAGCGACTCGCCGGCGGCAGCAGCAGCAGAAGCAAGTCCAGCACAAGCAAGTCCAGCAGAAGCAACTCCAGCAGCGGCAAGTCGAGCAGCAGAAAGTTGAGCAGCAGCAAGTCAAGCAGCAGCAAGTCGAGCAGCAGCAAGACGAGCAGCGGCAAGTCGAGCAGCAGCAAGTCGAGCAGCAGCAAAAAGCGGTGAGAGAACAAGCAGCAGCAGCAGACACACCACAGGGTCCTCAGCGCGGTTGCTGCTGTCCCCAGAGCAGCAGCAGGAGCGAAGCGGCAGCTGGGGAGCAGCAGCCACAGCGAGAAGCGGCAAGCAGAGGAGAGAGAGCGAGATATAGATAGAGCAGGAGCTCTCCTCGAAAAGATGTGCTGCGCGGAGAGGGAGCAGCAAAGTGGGGATGTGTTGCTAAAGGACAGCAGCTGGAGCCGACGCCCGCGCGCGCAGAGCGGCAACACGGCAGCAGAGCAGCGCAGGGGACGCGGAGGAGAGGGGAAGAAGAGAAGGAGGCCACGAGCGGCTGCTGCTTCTTTCTCAGTCAACAGCCGAGCAGCAGCAGCAGCAGCGGAGTCTTGAGAAGCGCAGAGGATTAGGAACGCCACAGAAGGAGAGACACAGAGAGAGCAAGAGACCGCAAGACGACGAAATAGGAAGATGATGTGCAGTTCTTCTGATGGACTTGCGGCTGCTGCCTCTCGACGGCTGCGTACGCGTGGGCCCGTTACGCTGCCCGAGACAGAGAGAAGCAGCAGCCGCGCGCGCACCCGCGGGCGCGAGGCCGCGAAGCAACTGCGCCGGCCGGGTGCAGCAGCAGCAGCAACAGCCGGGCTAGTCAAGACCACACACACAAGAGCAGCAGGGGCAGCCGCAGCAACAGGGTAAAAATGAGTCGACGACACCGCAGCAGCACGTTTGGTAAGAGCAGGAAGACAGCAAAATGGAGTGTACGCGTGAAGGAGGAGACCTTGTGCGCATGACGTTGCAATTTCTAGAAGAAACCGTGAAGGGAACAGAAATTCTACCATTTCTACGACGACGACGACTTGTTTTGAAACTTGGGCAGCACAGCAGCAAGAGCAGGCAGACAAGCAGCAACACGGGACGCAACAGCACCGCCAACAGCAACAGCAGCTGCAGCAGGTCTAGGGTAGCATCGGGAACTGGGTCCTAGGAAGTGAAGAAGCAACAGCAGCAAGACGACCCGTGCAGCAAGTAGCCTTTGTTGCTGCTGGGAGCGTGTCAGAGAGTGGCGTGGTGCTGGGACGCGGGGCAGGAACAGCGCACGTGCCGGGATCTTTGCCCCGTGCGCCGCCGCCGCTGCTCCCGCTTCTGCTCCTGCAGCCGCTACACTCGAATGGGTTGCTGTTTTTGCTGACACAGCAGTAGCAGTAGCGGCAGCAGCAGGCCAGCCGCCATCACTCCTGCTGTGTGTGTGTTCGTGGGAGTGGAGCAGCTGCTGCTTTTGCTGCGCAGACGTGTCGTCATGCCTCCGCCTGCTGCTGTTGCTGCTGCTGCCGCCGCTGCCATGCCTTGGTCTCTTCACAGGTGCGACGTTTTTTCTCGATGCCGAGAACATGGCGCGGCTCCAGGCGGCGCGGGACGTGTCACCGCTGCCAGCACCTGTGGCTGCGACCCGCACGCGTCGTCGTCTGCTGCTGCTGATGCGGCTCCTGTGCGGCTGCTGCAGGCCCCAGACCCCGGGCTGTGGTTGCCGCGACTGCGCGGCGGCTTGCTTCAGCGGCACACACCACCGCAGTTATCCAGACGCAGAGACGTGAAGAATAGTAGGAAGCACCGACAGCAAGGAAATCGGGTTCTTCATACGTGAAGGACTCGCAGGGAAGTAACTTGGCATGGAGTTCCTCTCAACGTGTGCTGTGACTGCCACGGCGGGTTGTGTGTAACATGCCGCAGCAGCAGCAGCAGCAGGGGCACGAACAGCAGCAGGGCAACCGCCGCAGCAGCAGCAGCAGCAGCCACTGCAGCCACCGGCAGAGTGCCCCACTAGTGCGGCACCGCAGCACCAGCCGCAGCCCGTGCGACGACAGCAGCGCGAGCCGGAGCAGCAGAGACTGATCGCTGGGCGTGCTGTATGCTGCTGCTGATAAAATGAGGAGTGCATGCGGCATGCAGTTTTTTTCAGTCGCTACGTAGCCCCGTACCGGCAGCACAGCATCGCCGCAGAATAACAGCAGCACACGGAGCAGCAGCAACAACAGCGTAGCAGCAACACCACAGCACAACAGCAGCAGCACCGCAGCAACAGGAGCAACAGCAGCACAGCAGCAACAGGAGCAGGACATTGTGGGGCCAAACGAATCGAGACTCCACGTCGATGCTGTTGCTAGTCAGTGCGCTGCAACGGCTGCGGCGGCGACATAGAGCAGCACCGAAGTCCCGAGATAAAAAGGTTGGCGCAGCAATAGCAGCAGCAAGACGAGCAGCAGAAGCAGGACGACCCGCGGGAGCAGCAGCTGCTCCAGCAATTCTCGCAGTGAGGGCGAGTAAAAAAATAGCTACAGGAGCAGCAGACGCAAGTGAAGAGGGAGAAAGCGTTAAACATCTGTTGTATGTGTGCTCCGCGCTTCTTCATAGCAACAGGCGCCGCAGCAGGCGCCAGACAAGCACCAACCGCAAGTGGACGTTCCGCGGCAACGGCAGCAGGAATAACGGCGAAACAGCAACAACAGAAGAACAAAAGGAGCAACTGCATTCAGAGCCACAGCAGCAGCAACAGCAGCAGAAGCGCGAACAGCATCCGCAGCAACTGCAGCAGCAAAATCAGCAGCGACACCGGCGTAATCCCGGGCAACAGCTGCAGCAGCAACACAGTTGCAGTAGCAACGGCAGCAGAAGAGTCGGTCTGCCCCGAAGCACTTCAGCAGAACGAGTGCAGCGCTGGACGGAAGGGAGTGAACCTCCAGGCGAGCAGTCGCTCCTGCTGGCCCTGTTTCAGCCACGCGTGGCTCCACAAAGCAGCAGCAGCCAAGTGGAAACCTGGGAACGCTAGCAGCACCGAAGTGTTGAGCTGCAGCAGCAGTAGCTGGTCATCGAAAGCAGCGGCAGCAGCAGAAGCGGCAGCAGCTGGAGCGGCAGCAGCAGCAGCAGCAGAAGCGACAGCAGCAGCAGCGACACAGGAGAACTGCAGCAGGTGGAAAGCAGCAAGAAGATGCGTGTCTGGCTGCAGCAGCTCCGTCGGTAAATAAGCAGCAGCTCGCGGCAGTAGCAGATGAAAGATTCCCCGGACCTGTAGCTGCTGTGATGGTGCTGCACCAGAGCTTGTGTACTCGCGGCAGCAGCGACGCCACCAGCTGGTACACAACATTAGGAGAAAGTAGAAGAAGAAGAGCAGCTGCAGTTACAGCAGGAACCGCAGCAGCAGCCCCGCAGGCCCAACAGCCACGACAGCCGACCGGTGCCAGGTAGCGGCCCCGCCCCCAGCAGCAGCAGCAGCAGCCGCGTCGTCAGCAGCAGCATCAGGTGCAGCCGAGCAGCGGCTGCAGCAGCAGAAGCAGCTTTTCTAGAGCGATACTCTGGGGAGATCTCAGGTGAATACGTTCAACACGACTCTTTTGCAGAGCTGCAGGCATCTTCGCGTTTTGCTGCCGTAGCTGTTTTTCTGTGCGCTGCTGCTGCAGCTGGCTCCACCTGCGCGCCAGCAGCAACAGCAGTGTTCCTGGCTGCCCTGCTGCTCCACCTTCTTCTCGCCGCTGCTGTAGCCACACCCAGCAGCTTCTCTCTTTTGTGCTACGGCAACTCCCCTCCCATCTCTGCTGCTGCGACGTATCTGCCGGTGCTGCTGCGGCGGCCAGGACTCAAGCAGCGCGCCTGCTCCGCACTTCCCCGCACTATGTGCTGCAGCTCTACGCACCAGCCCGATACATCTCCAGTCACGTTCGCGCAAATTATACACATATATATTCATTGCTGTATGTGTGAAGATATGACATATGTGCGTATGTGAGTATGTGTGTATTTGCGCACGTGTAATACATAGCTCTGCATGGGCATGGCTGTATCTTTAAATATGTACGTATGCATGTATACAGCTCTCTACGCACGTGTGTACGCATATATATATATATGTGTACATATACAGCTGGTTGTCTAGTAATGCTGAAACGTATATATATCATATGTGTGTGCATGGATGCGCGCGCATATGTATATAGAGGCGGCGGTGTACTAGTGCTGGAGCAGGGACTTTGTGGAGAAGCAAAGTGACTGCAGCAGTGAAGTCTCCGCTCCGGCCGCTGTGTGGTCGTTTTCTTCTCCGTCTTTGACTGCAGCGTGGCTTCTTCATTTTTCTTCCGTCGTCCTCGTCCGTCGTTTCTTCTTCGTTGGCAGTATGACGCCGGGACGCGCGCCGGTAGCAGCAGCCGCTGCTACTTGCCGGCCTCCGAGCAGCGCTGCTTCTGCTGCTGGCGCCGCTTCTGCTGCTGCTGCTCCTGCTGCTTTCTCCGCGTCTGCTGCTGCTGGGACAGCATTTTCTGCTTCGGCTGCGTCTGCGTCTGCTGCGGAGGCTTCCCGTTCTGCCGCTGCTGCTGCTGGTGGCAAAGGCAGCAAGCGGCCCTCGACCATGCCGGCGTCTGCACGCTGTCGCTGCGCCTTCAACGCAGCTCTGCAGCAGGCAGCTTTTCCTCACGTGGGGTCCTTCGACACGTTTGCTCGGGTGTACATACACCGCATTGTCCGCAGCCTCCCAGTTCTGTACGTCGACCCGGTCCTCGACACGGACAGAGACGCTATCAATCCGTACTACGTCCCCACAGAACGTAGGCAGCTTGCTTCTGTGAATTTCGTCGTGGCTGTCCTGGCCAGCCAGAACAAATGTGGACATGTCTAGTCGTTGGCTGCGTGTATACGTGTATATATATGTATTTATACGTATGTGTGTGTATGTTAGTTATGTGTGTGTACGTGTAGATGTATGCACATATACGTATGTGTACATATGTATGTTCGTATGTATATGTATGTATCTGTATTTATGTATCTGTACGTATGTATATGTATGTAGATGTATGTGTGTCTACCTACGCATGCATGTATATGTATGTGTACATGTATGTGTGGGGGTGTGTGTGTGAGTGCGTCGTCGTTCGCGGGTGTCACTACACCAGAAAACGGAGTGGGGACGTCAGCGACGCAGCAGCAGCAGTCTGGGCAAGGACGGCTCCCGGTTTCTCTGCGTCGCCTTCTCGTGCGTGTGTCGTCTTTTGCTGCAGAGAAGCTAATGCGAATACGAGTGTATTCATCCCCAGCGTCGTCTTCCTCTTCATCGTCTCGCCTATTTGTCCCCAAATATATTTGCACTGGCCGCGGCTGGACCCCACACACTTCCACGTGCACGTGTCTGTCAGTCCTTCGTGTCTACTTCTTCCCTGCAGAATTTCACCCGCTGCACTCCCCACAGTCGTCTCTCCATATATTCGTCTGTCTACCGTTCAACACACGGCCTTATCGACACTCCTCTACACGCGATGCATGCGTATCAGTCCCTTCTGTATACCAGGGCGACACACGTGTCTTGCTGGGGAGAACTTCACACACACGACGGCGCATGCGCTGCAGGGCGCTCTTCCCCACACATATACACACATGCGTGTTACAATACTACGCACGAATACATCTCCACGTTTACGCCCCTGCAGGCCGGTATCCGTTTGCGTGCGTCTGCGTGTATGCCCACACAGCTGCTGCAGCATGGGCTTGCAGCAAAATGAGCGCCGCGCGTCTCTCTGTGCGTGTAGACGGGGTTTCATTGACGTAGAAACTGCGGAGTGCACTGGGATGTCTTCCTGCGGAGGGACACGAAGTCGTCGCAATGCGTATATGTGTGCGCATGCATGAGGAGTCGAGCGATACGCAGATGCATGCACATCCACTGACATCTTTTAGGTGTGGACACCCGCTGGTGTGGGCGTCTGCGTATGGACGCGAGTGGAGGATGGCGTCCCTGCATGGGTCGCAGCTGCTGAAGGCGGGTGCCGTGGCTGAGGGTGTCCATGGCCTCTGCAGACGTATGTAGATATATACGTGTATACAGATATATATATAGATATATATGCGTGTCCTTACCGTGTATAGACATGCCCTTTACGTTGGAGGGACAGGTATGGGTCAAGAGTCCTCCATATGTGTATACTCCTATATTTGCCTGTGTACGCACCTCCACATATAAAGATATGAGTGTATTGATCGTCACACTTGCAAGGCAGCACCTACGCGTGGCTATGGGCATGGGCAAGTAGGTTCCCCGGTAGGTGGGTCTGTGTGTGTGGGCATACACGCAGACGCATGCAAACGCATACCGGCCTGCAGGGGCGTAAACGTGGAGATGTGTTCGTACGTATTATACCCCTGTGTGTCTATATGTGTGGGGAAGAGCGCCCTGCAGCGCATGCGCCGCCGTGTAGTGTAGAAGGGATGTGTGTCGTCGAAACGGCCCTGCAGAAGAGGCGCGAGGGGGGGGGGAAGCGCGGAGACGAGACGCCCTGCAAGGCGCGGGTGCTGCGTGGGGGGGGGTGCTGCTGGGAAGAGAGCAGCAGGACTCGCAGCAGAAACGAACGACAGGATGGGGTCGGTCGAAAAGGGGAGACGGAGGGGGAACAGCAGCAGCAACTTTTCCCCTCTTACTACGTGTGCCTCGAGACAGCGTGTCTCCGCATGCGCTTCGCACGTCTCGGCAGCCACGTCTCGTCTCCATATACGTCTATAGAGACAGAAAGAGACAAGGGGAGACGCGGAGAGAGTGTCTCGTGTAGGTCTGCGTTTATATGGACACGATGTTTCGACGAGTTACGTGCCCGCAGAAAGACTCCCTCTCCCGCTCTTGCTGTCGGTATATACAAGTCGCTATACTGCATGCGCATGCGTCTTCGTACGTATATACATGAGACGTTCCTGGGCTTTCCTTCTGTGCCACACACTTCCACGTGGTCCATATGCTCAAATACATGTAAACATAGATGTATATATGTGTATAGAGAGAGAGAGAAAGGAGAATACTGCTGTTGCTGTTTTTGGTGGCCACCCCACATGTGGGTAGACGTGGGGAGAACGTGGGTATCGTTCGGATGTCCTGCTGCTGCTGCCATGCTCCTGCTGTTGAGGAGAAGGAGGCGATGCGGACTCAGTTCCTGCTCTTTCTCTGCTGCAGCTGGTGCACGAATGGTCTTGCAGGGCTGCAGCAGCAGCAGAGTCCTCTCGATTGCCCGCTGCAGACACGTCCGCGACAGCAGCTCTGATCTGCTGCTGGTGCTGTCTTCTTCTGCCGTTGCGGCGCTGCTGCTGCTGCTCTGCTGCTGCTGCCCCTGCTGCTGCGCGTTTGGCTGTGCTGCTGCGGCGCTGCTCTAGTGAGGCGGCTGTTGCCGTTCTGTCTGCAGCTGCTGTGGTGTGTGCATCTACGGTGCTGCTGCTGCTGCTGGCCTGTTGCTGCTGCGAGACTCCTGCTGTTGCCCTGCTGCGGGGGTGCTGCGGCTTCCACATTGCTGCCGTCGTATAAGAGAGTGCGCCACCGGTTCTGCTGCTGCTGTCTGACACTGCTGCTGTTGCGGGCTGCTGTGGGAAGTTGCCAGCGCGGCTGCTGATCTCTTGATCACGTGACTGCTGCTGCGGTTACTCTCCCTTCTGTTGGACGACGTGCCTGCAGACGTGAAGCTCGGTATTGAGTCGGTGTCTTTGGGGACTCCCACGCGCATGCATTTGCCTGCTGCCTCCGAAGAATCTGCCTCTTCCACGTCCTCTTCCGTGTCGTCGTCTTCGTCTTCCTCTCCGTCGCGTCGCAGCAAAGGAGCAGCAACAGCAGCAGCAGCCGTCGCTGCCACCGCCTCGTCGTCCCCACACCAAAAGAAGAAGCAGCAACAGCAGGGAAACGGGCTGCAGCGACAGCAGGAGCAACAGAACGGACAACAGCAGCAGCTGCTGCTCCCGAGACACTGTAGAGAAACACACACAACATACGCAGCGCCTCTCTATATTTCTTTCTTTCGCAGCAGCAGCACGAATGGGCGCAGCTCTGTCATACGCAAGACGGTGCAGCTCGGCGGCTT
Organism: Sarcocystis neurona; assembly: GCA_000727475.1. Classification (NCBI taxonomy): domain Eukaryota; phylum Apicomplexa; class Conoidasida; order Eucoccidiorida; family Sarcocystidae; genus Sarcocystis; species Sarcocystis neurona. The sequence goes on from KL647334.1 coordinate 282,729, forward strand.
CCCCGTGATGGTACGCAGCTGCGTTTGTTCGACTCGAGGTGAGCAGACGCGACCGCGCAGCAGCACAAGAGCAGAAGTAAAAGCGAGAAGAATGGCAGAGCAAAAACAGGAGAAGAAGAAGCAGAAGAAGAAGACCCGACAGGAGCAGCGCACAGCCGCAAGAGCCGTCTCAACAGCAACAGCAGCAGCAACGACGTGTTTGAAGAAGTAGCAACTGCTGAAGGCTTATAGATATATACCGCTGCAGGAATATGTTGTTGCTGAGATAAGCTGCTGTCTCAGTATTATCTGGCTCCTCCCGCTGTATAGAGCTGCTGCGGGTGCAGACGCCTCTCGGTTGCTGCGATTGCTGCAGCCCAAGAAGCGTTGTTGTTGCTTGTCGCTAGGCCGTGCACCTGCTGCAGCTGCTCCGAAGAACTGCTGCTGCTCGTTCTCCCTGCTGGTGCTGCTGCTGGGTTTCCAGCTGCGTCGTCGGTGCTGCTGCTGCTGCTCCTGCTCTGCTGCTGGTGGTGCGACGGTCGCTGCGTCTTTGTGCCCCCGGGTTGCCGTCGCAGCGGCAGGTGCTGCTGCTGCAGCTGTCGCTTCGCTGTCACTGGTGCTGCTACCTTTGTCCTGCCGGTGCTGCTGCTGCCGGCGTCTTGTTCCCTGCGGCTGCTGCTGGTGGTCCTGGCTCACGTGCTCCTGCGCACCCCCTGCAGTAGTTGTTCTTGTGTGCTGCTCCTGCGGCCTGTTCACAAACCTCGTAGACGTCTGAATCCTGTTGCCTCTGGTTTCTTTGCTACTTCTGCCGTTGCTGCCCCTTCTGCTGTTGCTGCTGCTGCTGTTGCTGCTAGTCGTCCTTCTCCTGCTGTTGCTGCTGCTACTGCTGCTGATCCTCCTGCTGCTGCTCACGCACTGTAGCTGCCTCGTCTTCCTTCCTCCTGCTGCGCCTGCTGCTGGTTGTTGCTGCTTGTTTGTTTCTGCTGCTGCTGCTGCTGCCGGAGGAGGACGAAGAGGAGAAGGAGAGGAGCAACAGGACGTCGAGTAGAAGTAGCGTCGTTGGTGTGTTGCTGCCGCTGTTGCCGCTGCTGCCACAGGACTTGTGCGTCGCTTTTCTTCTTCTTTTCAACTCCCGGTGTCGCCCTTCTTTTTGCTGCTGCCGCTGCTGCTGCCTCCGCTGCCGCACCCTCGACTGCTGCAGCTGTTGCTGCCGCAGCTGCCGCTGCTGCTCAGTTTCTTCTTCTTGGTTTTCCTGTGCAGAGCTTCTTTTCCGTACACCGTCCGCGTCTTTTTCTTCTCTCGCTTTTCCCCAGGAATGAGCCCCGAGGAGCTGCAGCAGGCCGGTGAAGACACAGACGACGGAGGAGGATATTTCATCGTCAACGGCGTCGAGAAAGTGTTGCGTTTTGTACTGCAGCAACGCACCAACTTCCCTCTAGCGCTCAAAAGAGAGTCCTTCCAAGAAAGAGAAGAGTTCTGCACCTCCCACGCAGTCGTCTTCCGCTGTCAAAGGTATAAACGTCTCCCTTTTCCACTACATGTGCGTAGGTATACGTAGATGAATGCCGTTCCTGTGATATGTGTGCTACATATAACGTATACATACATACATATGCGTCTCTCGATATATGCGTACGCCTTGATATGTGTATGTATATACATATATACATTTGTATATGTGTAGTAGACACACGGGTATGCTGTGATATATATATTTATGTATACATGTGTCGATATATGCGTATGCGGCCATATGTATGCCCACATATATATATATAGCACAGCGTGTCTCGGTATATGCATATGCTGTGATATGTGTACATACGTATATATATATGTGTACATGCGTAAATTGTGTGTTATATATATATTACATGTGTGATAGGAATGTATCAGTAAATGGAGCAGAGATACCCCTATCTTGGAGTCTCTCTTCGTATGTATGTAGAGAGCAAGATGTATTTGTGTGTGGTATGAGGAGGTTCACGTGTGTATAGATGGATATATTTCTGTGTGTGGCTTGAGAAGAGTCTAAATATGTTCGTCTTTATAGATCGAGGAGGTATGCATGCGGATGTGGGTGTGGGTGGTGGACAGCACAGATGTGCATGCGGGCGTTGCTGTGTAGAGGAGTTCTCTGCGTGTTGATATGGACGTCATTCCCAACATTTTAATGCGGAGACTCTGCGTCTGCTGCATGCGGATAAAAAGGGTTTTTGAAGGATATGACGTGGGCAACGGGCAGAAGAGAGACGCGCGACGGAGAATGCAGGGCAAACGCCTCTTTTAAGCCCCGGACGAGGGAAGGGAGTGCTGCCGGGCTGCTGACACCTGCCAAGAGTTCAGAATTCAACGGAGAGAAAGTCTACTGGCACTTCCATAAAATACGTCCATACATGTGTATAGAGAGAGAGATGGGTAGATACAAAATATAAATATACGGCTCCGCGTAAACACGCAGAGACGTGGATATTGGACACAGCTGCACGTACTAGCATATATATGTGTGTGGATTGCTGCTGTGTATATATGTGTACGTAGGCATACACGTGTATGTATGTGTAAATGTATGAAGATGTTGAATATATCGGTCTGTTTTGTAGTAGTGAATACATATATGCGTGTGTTTATGTTTTGATCTATCAGTTTATCCACACATGTATATTTTCATGTGTATGTTATGTATGTGTAGCGTGTGTGTAGGAGGAGATAAATAGCGACGGACACGTTGGCGTCTGTTGCCGCTGCTGCTGCTGGTGCTTCTGACTCACCCCCGTGCCGACTATTTTTGTTGTCCCATTTTTTCTAAAAGCGGATACACGTGTGTCTGTGTAGGTATTCATGCGCATGCGCCTTGCCTGGGCCCCGCAGTTCGTGGCGTAGAAGTTCCCCCCTCTTCGTTTCGCTTCCTGCCCTGTCCGCCCGCTCTTCCTCTATTCGTCCGTCCTTTCGATGCTTTGTCTACCTCTGCACTTTCTCTTCTTCTACCCACACATATATATGTACGTATAGATAGATACATGTGCCTGCTTTTTTGTGTATATCTGTATGCCTGTATCACTTCATGTGTGTATTTCTGTCCGTGTGTATACCCCTGTGTGTAGGTTCGTCCCCTTCAGTGCATGCAGCAATTCACTTTGCTAGTCCTTGTTGCTTGTCTTCCGTTTGCCGCCTTCGTACGTGTGTGTGGCCTTCTCGTTTCCCTTCCTCGTCTTCTCTTATATGTGCGTGTCTCTCTTCTCTGTCTCTGTGTGCCCGTGTCTCCGTCTCCCTCTGTGTGTCTCCGTCTCTCTCTCTGTGTCTCTCTCTGCGTCTTGCTGGGCTATACTCCCTGTGTCGCATGCAGACTGCATGCCGCAGCTCGGTCTCTTTTGGGGTGCGTTGCTGCTCCGTTTTTCTCTCTTTCAACCTCTCTGAAGACAACTTACTTCTGAATAGCGGGTTACAGCAGCGCAGGCTTTCTTCTCTTTTATGTTGCTGCTGCTTGCTCATTACTTCCTTTTGATCCGCCTCTACAGTCCTCCTTCACACGACGCGCAGCTGCTTCTCCTTTCTCGCCGGTGAATGCCCCCGGTCCACTTTTGTCTCCTGCGTATATTTGTCTTTTCTTAGACCTTCCTCTATCGCCCCTGCTTTCTTTCTCTCTGCTTCTCTTTCTGCCTCTGTGTGTAAACGTAGGAAGAGAAAGAGAGACACACACGCACACCGCGGTGCTGCTGCTGCTGCTCCTGCTGCTGTTGCTGCTGCTCCTGCTGCTGCTGCTGCTGCTCCTGCTGCTGCTGCTCCTGCTGCTGCTGCTCCTGCTGCTGCTGC
>KL647334.1:287108-302299 GCA_000727475.1 Sarcocystis neurona
TCCTGCTGCTGCTACTGCTGCTGCTGCTACTGCTGCTGGTGCTGCTGCTGCTGCTACTGCTTCGGCGGCCGCGACCATGACACCTGCATGCGGTTTTTTTATCTCCTGTTGCTGCTGCTGCTGCACTACTGCATGCGCGGCGTCTGGACATTTCTTTCACCGCACGCGCCTGTCGCGCGGCTTTTTTTCCTGCTGCAGGCTTGATGGCACATGCATCTCAAATTTTCTCCTGGACACAGAAGACGGCCGGTGCTGCTTTCGTATCCTCCTTAATAGACAGGAACACTTCTTCCCGTTCCTGCTGCTGCTGCGCTGTCTTGCGGGCGAGCTGTCGTTGCAGCAGCTCAAAGCCAAGCTGCTGCAGCACTGCTGGGAGGACCCACACGAAGCAGCAACTGTCAATTTCTTTCTTGAAGAAGAAGCTTTCGAAGATGGTGCTGCCTTTGCTGACAGCGATATTTATGAACACCGGGTCAGAAGTCTTCTCCTAAAACATACGTGTTCATCAGGAAGAAACGTGGAACACACAGGCGTCTCTCTATTCCTATCGACATAACACATGGGGACACAGACACACATTCACAGGTATATATATTGATGTCCCTGGATATATCTAGAGAGAGAAATATGCACACGGATCTGCACATATATATATATATATATATATATGTAGAGAGAGAGAGTTGTACGTAAATGTATATATATATGTAGATATATATATATGTATATATATGTAAGTATATTCTTGTGTGTGAGGAGGACGTAGGTGAATTTTTTGTAAGTGAATACGGATTTACTCCCGTGACGACGGGTCCGGAGTATGTGGCGCATGCTGGGCGGGGGGAGGAGACGCCATCCCTGCTGCAGGGGGAAGTCACCATATTCACGTATGTCTGTCACGAGAATATACACGTGTTCGTATCTCTCTCTCTTTGTCTATACACAAACTGGCCTCCATATTCTATGTGTATGCATAGATAGAGATATATATACATCTTTGTGTATACGTACGTATGTAATATGCGTAGGTACATACACATATATATATGTATATGCGTGCACACGTATATCTATATATGTATATGTATGTGAACATATGGTATGGACACTCGCACGTATTATATCAAAGTAAATATATACACGTCTTTCTATAGCCCTCCTACATCTCTAATATGTATATGTGAATAGGTCATTCTATATATATGTATATATGTGTACGTGCATGCAAAGTTTGAACACAAGAATTTCCCTGTATTTCTTCGTATACGTATTTCAGTGTGGACACATCTATGGGGCATACATACTCCTGTATACGTTTACACATGCCCAAGGCCTTCTCTCATCTATTGCATCAAGATGAAGTTGTACATATACCTGTTTTATATGTGTGTATATATATGCGTTACACTTCCTCGTGTAACGAAGAAGGACGAAGTTTTTGTACGTATACGTCTCTGTATATATCTGTGTGTGGCCGTGTTATATGTAGTGCGTGTATGTATGGGGGGGCACATATATATTGTAGACAACACTTTATGTATGTTGTATATATTTGTATATGTGTGTGTGGTTAAGCTTTCGTGCTGTCTAAACCCAGCCGTGTCTGTGTCTCTATACGAGTGAATATGTGTTTGTCTGCTTTCCGGTGTTTGTCTGTAAACATTCCTATCTATAGTGATCTCTCATTTATATATGAAGGGTTGTGTAGGCATGTAACACTGCTCGACGTATGTGTGTAGGTATGGATGTCTCTGTCTCTGGCCGTAGAGGGAGTCTATAGATATGTCCATGTGTAAGTTTGTACATACATATATATATACATATATGGATGACGGCGGACGTCCATGTATATCTATGTAGTGTGTCTCTGTCCGTCTCCCTGGCTGTCTCCCCGTCTCCGTGTCTCCCCGTCTCCGTGTCTCCCTGTCTCCGTGTCTCCCCGTCTCTGTGTTTCTCTGTCCCTCTCTGTGCGGGCACAGTATGTACATCAATATATATGTGTGTGGATGTATTTCTTCCGGCCTTTTTCTTCGCATGCACCTGTTGATGTGCAGGCTCTGGCGCGTCTGGGGAAATTGTTTTACTCTGCTGTCGAATGGCTGCTACCGCCGGCTGCGACGCTCGAAGACGCAGGGCGGATCGTCATCGAGCAGGCAGTGCTGCCGCATGTCGACGACTGGAGCGAGAAATTCGAAGTGGCTCTCCTCATGTTCAGGAAGCTGCGTTTGATGAAGGCAGGGAAAATTGCTGTAAGGAAATCTTCCTACACACACGTATATATTGGAAAAGCCAAAAGAGAGTCGTCCTCTACATATATGTTATGTGTGAGTACAGAGGATAGGGGCACGCATGCAGACGTGTGTGGGGTGGCCGTGATGGATATACTTGTCCTTCGGAGTATATTTATATGGAGATAGGTACGTGCGTGTGTGCGTGTGTATATTGTATCTCTGTGTCTATTTCTCTGAAGTTCTATAAATACGTAGATGTCTGTGAAGAGGCATATTTATCCTGGAGTCCTCGCTGCTGCCAAAGGTTCTGTTGTGGCATGCAAACGGGTACATATTCGTACATGTACATATGTGCCTTGGATACAGGATACATATCGATACGTAGATATATGTGTATATGTATGGGTGTCTGTGATTTGTGTTAATACGTGTATATATATGTACGTATTTATAGGCAGATATATATATGGATATATGTGGTAGGGAGCAGATATGCAGGAACTGAGACAGACGCGTGAGTATGGGGAGAAGAAGATGAACAAGATTGAGACAAATGTATGAAGGAAAGGGCAGTTCCTGGCACCACTGGCCAGGTGACTTCGATGTGTAGAGACACCAGAGCGAGAGCGTTTGAGAGGTGTACGTACACTGCGCAGGAAGGGCGGCGTCGTCCGTTTCTCTTTCCATGCAAGGCTTTACTCTTTTGAGAGCTCGCCTTCTCGCCGCGGACGATTTTTTGTGGACTTTTCGTTTATTTTGCGGGTCCTCTCCGTCGCGTCCTTCTTCCTCAGTTGGTCTTCTTCTGCTCACGTGCAACCCCATACTCTCCGCACACGCTGCGCGCGCGCCTCGCCGGTGTACGTGCACCGCGCGTTGCCGGCTTTGTTGAAGAGGCTTCTGCCGGTTACTTCCCCGTCTTCGACGTCCTCGTCTGCAGGGAAGGCAGGGCTCGCGGTCCAGGATGTCCCAGTCTTCTGCTTGCGTCGTGTGCTGCAGTGTGCTGCAGTGTATGTACACCTCAGAAGGTGGTGCACGCCGTCTGGTGCTGCCGACTCGCGTCATTCGCTGGGCTGCTGCGATTGTCGGGTGTACGTACACCGGAAACGTTCTTCCACTTGTGTCGCCTGTGCGATGATGATGCGGCGTGTGTCTGTGGGGGTCGCACAGGGCAGACCGCAGTCCTTTGCTGCACGTCTCTGGTGTACGTACACCGGAAACTCGTCTTGCGTGCATTTCCCACCTGCGATGCATGCAGCCGGAAAACCTGGACTCCTTCGCATATCAAGAGCTTGTGCTTCCAGGACAAATGATGGCCGCCGTCTTAAAAGATGCACTTCTCTCCTGCCTCGCCAAAGTGCGACTCAACTACTTGCAGGTAGAACAAGAAATACTTCGCTATACGTCGTGCACAGCCATATATATATATATATATTCATATATCTGGATAGACGAATATACGCATATATGTATACATACACATATATATGCGAAGTACGTATCCGGCGCACATGTGCTTCCATATGTATGGAAGATATAGATGTATATAAGGCACATGTATATACCTACGTGTAAATATAATGTGTCTGTCTTGGTATATATATACATATATGTATATCGATGACATCTGCTTGTGTGTGTTTGACTATCGTCATATATGTATATATAATATAGAAGAATACACATGCGTGCACATACATAGATCTGCTATACATCTGTGTACGTATATATGAATATGTGTGGCCTGATGCGTTTGTGTGGATGTAACACACACGCTTATTTGACGTGCGTCTTTCCCGGGGACTATATATATATATATGTGTACCCTCCTATGTGTATAGTACCTATGTACGCATGGTTTTGTGTGTCTGCGTATGTGTGTGTATATACGTATGTGTAGGGCTATGTTGTACACACGGTCTTTCTACAAGCTTGTGTACATGTGTACACGTATATATAGATATGTGTAGAGATATGTATTGCCAAGCACCCCCGCAGCGATGTATGTGTATATACGTGACGACGAGAACGTAGCTGTATGTGTATGGAGGACGAGGTATGCCCGTCTATATATACATATGTTTATATCTATGTACGTATGTATATACCTCTAAATATGGGTGGATGCGTAGGTGTGCTGATCTCCCTTGTTTTCGTTCGGTTCTTCTTCGCATGCGTCTCACGAGATGCGTTGTGAAGCCTGGACGTGTATGTGTGACGCCATACAGATATATAGACATACATTAGATGATTCATGTATATGTGTGGGGGAAATATATATACATATGAATGTGGAGATGTGTTCATATATATGTATATGTGTGGGGTTTTGTGTTGGTTGCAGGAACTGCGAATGGCGAAGACCAGTGGCGAAGACCTCGTGGAAGTCGCTCACTCTGACGCTCTCTTTGATGTCATCACAGAAAGGTAATTTCTCCTCATAACTCGTTTAGACATACATTTACATACGTACATAAATAGAAAGAAATGTGCACATAGAGATGCACATACGTAGGTAGATAGATTTAGATACAGGAAGAGATACATAGAAAGATAGACATACATATACATATATATATGTGTGTGCAGATAGATAGAGATATATGTATGCTCATGTATATGTACACGTGTATCGGGTAATATTGAGTGGTTAGATATTCCACGAAATGCGTGGGTAATGTGAAGATGTGTAAACTTTTATTTCTGTGTCCACACGTGTCTACGTATACGTGTGTCTGTGTATCTGTACGCGCAAGGATAGACAAAACAAGTTGGCAGCACGCATATATGCATGCGTATGACTATATATGTATATATATATATATAAAGAGAGATCTAGACTGCCGACGGGCGCGTAGACGTGTCCTATCTGTAGAGAAGTATCACTAGGTGCTCTACATATATATAGATATATATATATGTGTATGTGTATGCAAGTAGGTGGGCACGAATATGTGTATATGTATGTATATGTATGTGTGAGCATATACGAAGGCACACACGCAGTTCCTGTGTATGTCTACATGTACGAGAATATATATATGAAGACACGTACTTTCGTATTTATGTATGTAAGTCGTCACGTTTGTCGAGACAGCCGGGTGATGATCGCGGAAACTCAGGTGTACGTACACCCGCGACATCCCCCAGGCGGCACTGGCGGCGCGCAGACTTCCTACAAATCACCCGGCGAAACAGCCGCTGAACAAATGTCTTGGACAGATTTGATGATGTTCCTTTTCTTCTTCACATGCAGTCCTTCTTCGAACACGTATATCTTCCTACCCATGTCTGTGTACATGTCTCTGTGTGTGGTGCCTATGTATCAGCATGTATATATATATGGAGTGTTTATACGTATATGTGGACAGGCAGAAGCTGCACGTGCCCATCGTAGTATTCACATAGATGTATATATGTATGGATTGTTTATACGTGTACGTGGGCAGGCAGAAGCTGCACGTGCCTATCTTAGTGTATATGTATATATATGTGTATATATGTGTATATATGTATGGAGTGTTTATATGTATAAGTGGGTGGCCACCGGCTCCACACGCATGCCTTCGTACATGTGGAGGTGAACATCTGAAGATTTCCACGCCCCCTATAGACGGGTCGAAAGAAACCTGCAAGCAAATAAATATATATATGTACGTGAATATATATATATGTGTATCCACGTGTATATATGCGTAGATGTTAATACACAGCCATGGGCTCTTCAAGTGGAACTTTTACTTCTTCACTTGCCTTCCTGGAAGTAATACATGCGTCGCGTCCGAGTACACCCGTGTCTACGTGTGTAGATAGAAAGGGTCACATATATATATATATATATATATAATTTAGTATCTGTCTGTGTGTGTCCATATACTTAGCGGGGCGGTTGTCGATTTTATCAACTTCTTCTTCTTTTCAGAGTCTTTTGTATCTTGTCCTCCCTTGTGCGTACGCAGGTGCGCACCGGAAGTGGTTCAAAAAATGACGTACTTCCTGGCGACCGGCAACATTCGCACGACGCAGCTCGACCTGCAGCAGGTACTTCTCATTTCCTCTTCCCTCCGTTGTCCGCCTTCTTCGCTTCTTCTCGCCTTCGTCTCCGTCCCTCGCGGGGGCACTTGATGAATATCTTTTCTTCGTATAGGAATATATACACGTCCGTCGATGTGTACGCATATGTACACATGTGCATATGAATATGAAGATGGACACATATCTGTGTGTGTGTGTGTATATATGTACACATATGGATATATATATATGGACACTTATATGTGTATTTGTCTGTCTATCTATCTATCACCTATCTATCTATCTACCATCTATCTACATATATGTGTACACACGTACATATATATATGTATATGTACAAATATACATATCGGCACACATATGTGTATCTATATGTATATACACATACGAATATATACATAGATATATATATGTAAATATACTTGTGGATACTTATATGTGTATCTCTCTCTCTCTATCTATATACACATATGGATATATATATATAAATGTACGTGTGGACACTTATGTATCTATCTGTCCATCTCTCTCTACATATACATATGAATATATGTAAATATATATAAATGTACAAATGGGCGCACATATATGCGTATCTTTGTAGTGCGTAGCTGCTGAGGACGTATGTGAGGCAGCACTGGTAGGTGAAGACGTGTTTTTGTGAAGTGGCGAGGAAGGGATGCATTTGCTGGCATTGTGGAAGAGTTGCTTCCTTTTTTTCAACGGCGTCCTTCCGCGAGTTTGCTGTGGCACTTGCTGCTCCGCTTGGGGCGTGGGCCCATATATCAGGAGAAGGCAAGGCAATAGTGAGAAAGTGAGAGTCTCCACACACACTCACACACACAGAGACACACTCGCATTTGTCCGGAAGTTCACACATCTCTTTCTGTGGACATATATTGGCAAACAAATATACACGTGTGCATGCGCGTGCATGCGCATCTCAACATAGGGAGAGCAAGAAAGGCAGAGAAGCGAAAGACAGAGGGAGAATCGCATCGAGGACGTCTCCACACAGACACCCCCCCCCCTACGCCTGCATGCAGACACGTCTATCTATGGAAACGGATCTATACAGGAGAAGCCAAGGAAATACGTATATGTGTGTCCAATGACCAGGTCGTGTGTGAGTGGGTTTCAAGGCGCATAAAGGGAGAGATAGAAAGGGAGAGAAAAAGTCACACAGACATGTACGCACTCAAATCCAGTTATAACAAGCACATCTACAAACATCTAGCTATACATACATATATATATATGTATGTATGTAATGTGTGTATGTATGTATGTAATGTATGTACGTATGTAATGTATGTATGTAATGTATGTATGTATGTAATTGTATGTACGTATGTGTATGTATGTATATGTGTGTGTGTGTGTACATATATGTATATTAACAGGGTATATATATGAGAAAGTATGTCCATGCACGTGTGTGTGTGTGTGTGGATGCATTGGTGAAGTGACGTGGATTTTTTTATAAGAAGGTTCGCTTTGTTGGCGTGAATTGGCTGCAGCTGTCAGGATGGACGTTAACAGCAGACCGGTTGAATATTCATCGCTTCCTCTCTCATTTTCGTGGAGTCCACCGAGGCCAATTCTTCACAACGATGAAAACGACGTCTGTAAGTCCTTCCTCGTTAACGAGGAAAACGAATGCCCACGAACAAGACAGACAGAAAAGATATGCATATACCATCGCTTCTACCTGTGTATACCGACTCCAGCACTACATACGTATACATACATATATGTATATATGGGTGGACATGTACACACGGCCATATGTGCCCGGCTGCACGTAGATATGTACGTTTATGTATATACGTATTCCGATGTATGTGTGTAGGTAAGCCTGTATATAGGTGATCTGTGCTTTCTCACGGATAGTCTCTACACGTATGACTGGTTCTGCATGCATGTGCCGGCTGCCTGTAGACAACACGTATTTGTGGAAGCCTGTATATAGGTGGCGTTTTCGGTCGGCTAGTCTCGAGGGCTTTGACTGATTCTATGTACATATGCCATAGCGTAGATCTGCGCGTACATATATATATGTGTGTGTATATACGTATACCTGTATATGTTTATGTGAATGTGTCCGTAAGTCTGTATATAGTCGAATATATTCATATGTGTATGCATATATCTACGACCGGGTTAGTACCTCTGCCAGTACAGAAAGATGTGTGCAGAGACATATGTGTAACTTTATATAGAAGCAGCCACGTTTGTGTGTGTAGAAGAGGATGCATGCGTCCTTACTTTTGAGTGCGTGACTGCCGGCGAGAGCACGTTCATTCTTTGCAGATACGTAGAAGGAGATGTGTTTACGTATATTGGTGTGTGTAGACCCCGCCGGTGTCTATTTCTTCGATAGCTACTAGTAGTTCCCCATGCGTCTGATATGTCTCTTCTCTCTGTACGTGTATCTCTCTCCCTGTACATGTATGTATTTGCACCTGCTGACATATGTATGTATATATATATATGTGTATGAGTATATACCATTCTCTAGGCGTGTGCTGGTACATGCATGTCCCCATACTTGTGTATATGTGTGTATGTGTGTGTGGCTGATTACCCTGCTATTTCCGGAGAGAGGGGCGCATGTTGTGTCTACACAGCGGTGCCGTTTGCTTTGCGCATATCTTTCGACGGACACATGCACCTGCTGCTGCTCGCCTGTGCAACTGCAGGTGCGCAAGCTCTTGGGAGAAACGTGGGGATTCCTCTGCCCTGTACACACACCCGACGGAGCACCCTGCGGTCTCCTGCTGCACCTCACTCAAAGCGCGGAGCCGGTAACTACTCCTCCTACGAAAAGAGTAAGTACTAGTCGTAGCAGCAACAGCAGCAGCAAGGCAGCAGCAGCAGCAGGGGGAGTAAGGGCAGCAGCAGCAAGGCAGCAGCAGCAGCGGCGGGAGTAGGAGCAGCAGCAAGGCAGCCGCACAGGAGTAAGAGCAGGAGCATCAAGGGAGCAAGTCAGCAGCAGACGCAGGAGGAGGAGCAGCAGCTTGGCAAGGAAGAAGGAGAGCGCAAGAAGGAAGAAGAGAACGAAGAAGCGAAATGCCGACAGACCGGTGAAGCAGCATCGTTTTCAAAAGCGAAAGTGGACGTCTAACAGAGAAGCCACACTCAGAGAAAGATACTAGCCTGTACAGCGCGGATCCACGCATGTAATACTCTGCAGAAGCACACACATATATATATAGATAGATATAGATATAGACGCATGTATGTGGAAATGTATGTAAGCACACGTCTATGTATACACTTTTCCTTCCCTTCTTTCCTTCTTTATATATGTAAGTGTGTACGTGTGTACGTATACGTACACGTACATGTTGCTGTGTTCACATTCTATCTACTTTGTACGTAGTGGTTCATATGCACATATATACCTAGGCGGACACGTTTATAGTATGCGCGTGTAGATATATACATATATGTATCCCCACGTGTGGGTGTAAGGGTACGTGTATATTGGGGTCTGTATATTATCTCTTTACCTATATATGTGTGTAGATTCATATATCCAGACATGCACAGAATATATATATATGTATGTGTGTGTATAGAGAAGCAGAGAGACACAGAGGAGAAGACGAGGTCGGCTGCGTAGATGGCATATGTACAGATGGATATGTGTGGGTACAGAGAGAAGGACAACTGAAGAAAAAGAAGGGCAGCACTGGAGAGTGCAGCAGAACTTCGTCGGTTCAGCAGGAGACGGAGACGAGGAGTACAGGAGGGGCAAACAGCTAACGAAACACAGCGGAAGAGACGGGGAGACGGGGAGACGGCAGAAAAGAAGAGTAGCCACACGAGGATGCACACGTATACAGAGGTGAAGAAGATACTGATGTATACATACAGAACAGGGGTTCAGACATTTGTATCTATATGTATAATATGTATAGAGGAGAGTGCTGCTGTATAGGTATAGAACAAGCGTACAACAGCTATGCGTATGTGTGTGGATAGGGGAGAAGACTGCTATATACATGTAGAACAAGCAGACAAACATTTATATACATATATGTATAGGTGTGTGGATAGGGGGAAAGATTGCTCTACCGATACAGAACAAATGCACAGAGATTTATATATATGTATGTGTAGGCGTATGGATATAGAACATTTGTATACGGGTAGTAGGTGGAAGTATGAATAAATAGGTGTATAGAAGTTGAAGTGATAGGAAGGGGTCAAGAAGAATACTCGGCCAAAAGGCGAGAAGATTCAATCGATAAACCTACAAGGAAGTCTACAGAGAAATAATGTAGGGAGAAAAATTTAGAGGAGACACAGAGACGGAGACAGCAAGACGGAGACGGAGACGGACAGAGGGGGAGACCTGCAGAAGGGAGACGCCAAATCAGGTAGCACGTACACCGCGCTTCTTTTAAAGTCAATAACAAACGAGTCCACACAGAGAAAGATATACCCCCTAAAGAGATATACATATATATATATGTATGTGTATATATTACATGTATATATGTGTATATAGAGAGAGAGAGACAGAGAGATGTATGTGGCTGGGGAAAAGAGATGCGGTGGGCTGTTCAAGAGCCGCGCCCCGTGTTCCTGCACACCCATCAGTATTTGTGTGTTTCCCTATACGCAGGAACTTATTTATTCATGTACATATGTATATGTATGTGTGTATATATTCGAGGCAGAGGGGTCCTCATCGAAGTTCATCGGCCGAGACAGAGACAGAAGTTTCGGGGATGAGGAAGATATATGCAGATAAAGTTCAACAGCAATATACAGAGATATATACATATATAGGACGATGCACCACTTTCTTACCACAGCGACGTATCGCATAAATATATCATCAGGATACCATATATGCATGTACAAGAAGACTGGAAAGCAGACATATATATATATATATATATTTGTATGTGTTTGTGCATCTCTCCATATATATATATGTGTTTGGAGACACATATATACCTACATATGTACATGAGCAGAACGCGAAGCAGAAATGTATGTGTATTTATTTTTGTCTGTATCTATGTATATGTGTGTATATATGTATATGTTTACATATACCTGTATTCATACACGTACATATATATATATGTATATGCGTGTATATATGTATGAGCAGATGGGGAGGCCGACAGATAGACGTGTATGTCTCTCTACGTGTGTGCATGTACATATATAGAGAGGTCTATTTCTACCTATCTATAATATATATGTGTCTACGTATATATATATATATATATGTGTGCTTCTGTAGGAGGAAGCAGATATAAATCTATGTCTCTGTACATGTATACGTATATACACATATATAGATGTGTATATCTATACTTTATGTATACGTAAATATATGCGTGCACATATATATATGTGTGTGTATGCATATGCGTATATTTCTACGGATATAAAGGTAGAAACATACATTTCTACTTGTCTGTTTCCTCCAGATATATAAGAAGAGGGAGCAGCAGAGCGCTACTAGACACATATGATACTATCTATAATATATATATGGAGACGGAGAGAAACAGGAAGATAGCGAAAAATGTATTTATATAAATATGTGAGCAGAGAGACAGAAGCGGATATATGTCGTTGAAGAAGATATTTGCATGCGGACCCACACTTCCCTCCCCGGATCTTCAACTTCCCCCTTTTGTGTCAAACGCAGTGTATTCTCTACCGCGAACACTTTGCAGACCTAGCTTCATATACACGCATATATGTATGCGTATGTTCTCTCATATTATATACGCATGCATACGTATATAAATAGGTATATAACACGTACACGTGTAGTAAAACCTACTCGACACCAATCGTCTACAAACAGAGAAGCGGCCACCTTTCCCCTCTCTCTCAATATGTATGAATGTATATATCTGTGTGTGTCTACGTATGTACATATATGCCATATGCATGCATATATACGTATAACAGCTACATATATATCACATACACATGTGATAGAACCCAGCCGAGAAAACAACACCCCATGGACAGAGCACGGCATCTCCGTGTACATATATAGATACGGCCACCATACACATATACATATATATATGTGTGTTTATCAGATACAAATACGTACTTCGATTCGTATGTATATATGTATCTACATGTAATGCATGGGGACGAGCATGCAGCACTTCTTCCCTGTTAAAATTGTCCTTCTTGTTTTGGAAAGGGACACACTGGATATTGCTGCGACTTCGTCGTTTCTTGTGTCTCCCCGTCTCCGTCTCCGTCTCCCACTTTCTTCGGTCCACCTTCGGCAGTTCAAAAGTGCCTCTGTTTCCGTGGAGCGGTGTATCGCCTGCTGCGCCTCAGGCCGTAGCGAGCGTCAAAATGTTCCTCAGCAAACTTGGGGTTGCTGTTGATGCTGAAGGCGAGACAGGACTGCCTGCAGCCGACTTGGCCTCTGCAGCACGCATGCGCTTCCTTCACACGCTGTTCGCGCCGAATGATGGCCGGGGTCCTCTGCCGCTGCCGCCCGCGCATCTCTCTTCGTCCGCCCCCGTCCCGTCCTCCGGAACAGCAGCGGCAACAGCAGCAGCAGCAGCAAGGCAGTCCACGTCTGCGGGCATGCAGCAGCAGCGACTTCAAGGGACGCTTCCGCTGCTTGTTGACGGAAGAGTCGTCGCCCATCTTGACAGACGAGATTTCGTCTGGTGGAAGGAACTCCTGTCCCGCTTCAAAAGAGAAGAAAAGTGGAACTTCCTCAAATATTGGGAAATTGCTGGCTTTCCTCCCAACGAGTAAGGTTGCCCACGTGTGTATATATATATGGATGGATGTACGTATGTGTCTATGTATCTATGTGTGGACGTATGTGTGTACCTATGTGTCTGTGTATGTATGTATCAATGTATATATCTATGTATCTATCATGTAGTGTGCTATAGCTGGATTTGGTCGCACTGACTAAAGTCAACCATCTACATATATATGTGTGTGTGAACGTATGTACAGAGGAGAAAAAGTTAACTTCCGCATATAGTGGGAAGGCACCGGCGTCTCCCCATATATGAATAAGGTCTTCCACATGTATTTATATATGTATGTGTATCAGACAAGGAAAGTGTAGCTTCCTCTTGTACGGGGAAGAATTATCTGTGTTTTTCCGAAGAAAGAAGATCGCCGTTCCATATATATATATGTATATATATCTTGTACGTGGATCTACTTATGTGAGAGATTTGTGCGTTACTTCCTGTATATATATGTGGCCAGAAAAAGAGAGAGATACAGATATAGGAAGGCTGGCTAGACATATGTATATATAGGTGTATGGGTATGTATACATGTGGTCGTGTTTATATATATATGTGGCTATATCTATGCTTTACTTTTCTAGAGCTTCGAAAGCTTATGAAGAAGATTTGCTGTTACTTTGTCTATATGTCTGGGTAGGTAGATAGGCGTCACTTCATATTAAGAGGGTTATATATATAAATGAAGAAGATTTGCTTGACAGTCATATATGTATGGCTGTCTACATAAATTCACATATATATATATATATATGGATATGTAGAGGCGCGCCACATTATATAGAGAGGGTTACATATATATATATATGTGGAGATTTACTTGACTATATGGATGGGTAGACGCGCGTCACTCTATATGGAGAGGGATATATATGTATGTGGAGGTGATGTGCTACTATTCCATACGTATATAGCTGTCTATATATATCTCTCTACATATATGTGTGTGCGTATGTGAATATGTAGACGTGTGTCAGTCTACACCGACAGATATATATATGTATATGAAGAAGATTTGCATGCAGCGCATATGTATAGGAGTGGATATATATATATATATATATGTAGCCACTGCTATTTATGTGTATAGGCATGACTTACATATATGTGCCGATATCGATGATGGAGCAGTGCCTCAACTTCCAGTGTGTATGTATGGCTATATACAAATATATCTATAGTGGATATGTATGTATACGTATACGCATCATTTCTATACAATATATATATGAGGGAGACTCATATATTTCTTGGCGCCATGTATATATGTGCACTTCTATACATATATAAGTGTGTCTGTGTGTCTGCATACTTCAACATATGTATTTGTATGTTTGGCATGTATAGGCATACATACATATATATATATGTGTATGTAGAGGGAAATAGAGAGAAAAAGAGAGGAAGACGGAAGAGGAGAAGACGAAAGCGTCAAGGAAAAGAAAAGAAAGGGCGGACTCGCATGTGGACGTGTGAGTCCCCAGCACGTGTGTGCCGCCACTTGTGGATAAGCAGCAACTTTTTTCTTCTCCGTATGAAGCACCGCTCTTTGATTGGCTCTCCGAAGAAAGGGGCTGCAGCGTCCAGGGCGAAAGGAGACATACAAGAGACAGAACGTCATACATATTTATATGTATACATATATATGGAGAGGGATAGAGACACGGGGGGAAAATATATAGAGAGAGAGGACGTCATATATATATATGTATATATTTATATATATATCTATATGTATGTATATATATGGAGGGAGAGACAGGGGGGAAAAGATATACACAGAGAGGACGTCATATATGTAAATACATATGTAAAGCGGAGAAGATATACATAGAGAGGACGTCATATATATATATGTATATGTATGTATATATATATGTGTATATGTATATATATATATATATATATGGAGAGAGAGAGACAGGGGGGAAAATATATACAGGGGGAGAACGTCATATATATATATATATAGAGAGAGAGGAGGGGAAGAGATATACAGAGGGCGAACGTCATATATATCGATATATATATATGTATGTGTATATATATGGAGAGAGGGGGGGGGGGAAATATGTACAGAGAGAAGGCGTCACATATATATATATATAGAGAGAGAGAGAGGAGGGAGGGGGAGAATATATAC
>KL647334.1:302729-320393 GCA_000727475.1 Sarcocystis neurona
GAGAGAAGGCGTCACATATATATATATAGAGAGAGAGAGAGAGGGGGGAGAATATATACAGACAGAGGACGTCACATATATATATATATATGGAGACAGAGAGAGGGGGGAGAGTATATGCAGAGAGAGGACGTCATATATATATAAAGGGGAAAATATATACAGAGAGAGGACGTCATATATATATGTGTATATATATGGAGAGAAAGAGAGGGGGGAAAAGATATATATACAGAGAGAAGGTTATATACCTGAGAGAGAGATAGGGGGGGGAAGGGACGGATACATGTATATATATATATATATATACAGAGAGAGAGAACCATATATATTGTTTTGCTTCTCTCTGTCTGTCTGTCTGTCTCTATGCATATATACGTATATACATATATATATATGAGATAGAAAGGAAGAGAGGAAGATATAAATGTGTCAACAAACAGGTGGATCTGCGCATGCAGTTTTCAGAGAGTCTTATCGCTTACAGTATGTTCTCGAGAGCGTAGGCGTGTATGTTGTGTTTCTGTATATATGTGTGTATCTGTTTTTCGTCCAATACACTTGTATGGAGAGGCCCCTCTACCCCGCGCGGATCCGTCCGCAGTCCGACTGCAGCTGCCTTTTTTTCTGTAGCCTCCTCTCTTCTCGACGACACATTCAGCAATTCGGCAAGCGGAGGGGCCTTCTTCTCTTTCTGTCTTTCTTGCTGTTCGTTTGTCTTCCCCTGTACCCTCTCTCTCCGTCCTCCGGGCTGCTGCCCATGGCCTGTATATATTTGAGTAGAGAAGGCGTGTCTCTGCGGACTGGAGACTTCCTGGAGACTTCCTCTTCGACTGCCGACATATTTTCTACGCCGACATATTTTCTACGCCTGCCTTTTTCAGCTGCATATCCTAGACACCACCACCTCTCTCGCCCGCTCCCCTGCTGCAGCTCCTCCATCCTCCCACGTCGTTTCGTAGAGCAGTCCAGGCGGGACAGCAAACCTTCCTCTATTTCACTTCGTAGGATGTACACATCTAGAGAGACACACATGTGTGTGTGTGTGTAGATTGAGACAGAAACAGAGAGAAACAGGTGATTCTATGGATATGTGTGTATGTGTGTGCTTATGTGGATACTACAGCAAAGCTCCATTTGAAATCTTTCAGTATGTATACATATACATGTATTCATGTGTATATATACAGAGACACAGAGAGAGACACATATATATGTGTGTGGAAAGAGAGAAAAAGAAACACGTTTTTATGTTGATATATATGTTTGTGTATTTATGAGGGAGATGCACATATATATATATGAAAAGAGAGACGGAGACAGAGACGGAGACAGGGAGAGACAGAGACGGAGACAGGGGGAGAGGGAGAGACAGAGAGAGGAAGATGTGCTTCCATTGATGGATATATGTGTGTGTATTTACGCGTGTATTACGACAGATCTTCACGTGTTATAATTCGTTTATCAACGTGAAAGTTACATACACATGTGTGTGTGTGTCGGTATATACGCCTGTATACGCACGTGTCGATTGCTATATATATAAATATATATATATATATATTTAGAGCGAGAGAGAGAGAGAGACATAAGTATACGCATGTATATATAGTAGGGGAGAGAAAGGAGAAGAACAGTGGTGCATGGGCGTGGAGAAGTCACGCGGTTGCTGCTGTTGCTGCAGAGGTCACTTTGAAGGGATATACGTCTTCAGCTACCCCGGCCGACTCATCCGCGCTGTCCGTCATATCGACAGCAACAGGTGAAGTACTCTTCTTGCACTTCCTCTTCCTCTCTTTTTCTGTTCTCTTTTTCTTCTCGTATTTCTCTTCTCGCGCACTTCCTCAATCGCCCCCTCCTCCTCTGTTTCCTATCCTGCTGCTGCTTCCCTATAAGTATATATATATATGTACGCGTACGTAGATGTAGAGAGAGAGACGTGCATGCATTGCTAAATCGGTCGATAAATTTTAGAAAAGGAGAACAAATGTCTCTGCATTTGTGTCCTATATACATGTGGGTATAATATACATATGCACACGTACGGTGCCGCCTTCATATCCATATACATAAAAATACATACCATATAAATGTGTGTATATATATATATGTGGAGGACGCTATATACCCACACATCCGAATAGCTCTTTATAATTGCGTATTACACTTGCCCATATATATATATATATATATATATCTATTTATGCGCGTACATACATTTTTGTATACATATATATATATATACATATATATGTTTATCTCTCTCTCTGCATGTATATATATATATCCACATATAAGAACAAAAACGGTATATGTATACGTTATATATATATATATGTATATATATATGTATGTAGGCAAATACACGTAATATGTATGTACATTTACATATGCGTGCGTATGTATGGATGTATGTGCACATATATATATATATGGGGGGATGCTGTATGCCGAGGCATCCATACAGGTATTTAAATTGGATATGTATACAATATACGTATGTAGGTAGGGTGAAGTGACTTTAGATAGATATTTATACTTGCATATATATTATGTATGCGTGTGCAATATACAAGCACATGTGTATACATATACATATGTAGGATACTTGCACATATATATACGTAGGGTGCTGCATGCGTGGATATACGTATATATATATATATATATAGGTATCGATAGGGCGTGCAAGGGAGAGGAATGTGGACGGAGAGAAGGAGAAAGGGAAGACGAAAGAAAGAGAGGGAAGTGTCTTCTTTGTGTGTGGGATACGTCTGTACGTGCAAACAGCCTGGACTACGTGGGGCCGCTGATGCAGCCGTGGACGGCGATCGCGTCTCGGGAGACGGATGTGCGACGAGACAGGCGTCTGCTGCAGCTACACGAACCGGTCCTGCAGTTGCTGCAGCAGCAGCAGCAGAACGCAACAGCAGCAACAGCAGCAGCAGCAGCAACAGCAGCAACAGCAACAGCAACAGCAGCAACAGCAACAGCAACAGCAGCAGCAGCAACAGCAGCAGCAGCAACAGCAACAGCAGCAACAGCAGCAACAGCAGCAACAGCAGCAGCAGCAACAGCAGCAACAGCAACAGCAACAGGAAAGAAAGAGGAATGTCAGAAGGAAGAGGTAGAGGCGGGGAGAGCCACGAAGAGGAAGACGGCGAAAGTTGGGCGGGGAGGAGGACACGCAACAGATAAAGCAGCGGGCGAACAACGAGAGCAGGCAGGAGGAACAAAGGATTCCCCAGAAGGGGAAGGACCGACAGGAGGCGCAGGAGAAGCAGCGGTAGCAGGAGCAACGGCAGCAGAACGTCTTGAGGAAGAAGAAGCAGCAGAGGAGATGGCCCTGGCGACTCGTTTTGCTGCTGTGCTGCACCAGCAGACGCTGCAGGAGGAGCGGCAGCAGCTGCTGCTGCAGGAGGAGGAGGACGAGAAGGGGAAGCAGAAGGCGGAGGGGAAGACCGAGCCGGTGACAGAGACGGAACAGGCAGCTGCTGCCGATTTGCTCTTCTCGCATCACGTGCCGCTTCACCACGAATACGTAGAGCTGAAGCCGACAGCTTTTCTGAGTATTGCTGCAAGTCTTACCCCATACAGCGATCACAATCAAAGTCCGCGGTAAGAGTCTGTCTCTCCGTCGTTCTCCTTTTCGCAGAGAAAGACGACCCGTCTCCAGAGAAGTAGAGGGGAGGAGACGGCCAAAAAGAGGAAATTGAAAAGTATTCTGCCGACGTCTCCACGTCTGTCTCTAATTGCATGCGTGGGGTGTGTGTGAGACAGAGACAGCGAGACTGCGGGCAGAGACAGAGACACGGAGACACGGAGACGGGAGGAAATATCCTCCACTTACGAGTGCGAAACTGCTGGCGTCACCCGTGTCCCCCACCAGACTAACGACGTGTACTTCTGTCCTTACACACCCATGGATATATATATATGTACATATAGAGACGTATAGAGGCATATATGTAGATGCGTACATATGGAGACAAACATACGTACGTATATTTATGTGTAGAAGCATGTCTATACATGTACATATATGGACATATATGACATCTATACATGTATATATCTGTATATCCGTATAGATAGACACATACAGACATAACAAATATATATAGAGGTATGCCTATATATAAGTATATAGCCATATATACAGACATACATATGTATACGTGTGGGTGTGTAGCTTCTTGGGAAATTTGTTCAGTAGGCAGAGAGGGACGTTCAAAAGTGATCGCGCAGGTGTTTTCTCTCGCAGGAAGAGGCGCATGCGCGTGTGTGCATGCAGGGATTTTGTGAAGCAGCAGTCGCTCAGTACGTCGCAGTAAAATGCCACTTTGATGAATTTCTTCTCCCGGACTCAACGAAGGAAGAAGAAGTCACCTTTTTTTGCACTGGAAAGTGGTGCAGAAGTTCGAAATCACTAGGCACACACGCATGCATGTATAGACGCATGCGTCTCTGTAGACGCTATCGCTGTGCCTGTCTCTGTGCGTCTCTTGAGACATACATATGCGGCTGTTCTAACTATAAGTATATATATGCAGATAAATATACACATATATTTACAGATGGGAAGAGATATCTGTACGTACTGACGTAAGTATATATATATATGTGTTTGAAATATATATATATATATATATATATGTGGAAAGAGATATCTGTAGGTAGTGACTATAAGCGCACCTATATATATATATATGTATATGTGCTTGATATATATATATATATGTAGGAAGATAGATCTGTAGGTACTGATTGTAACCGTACATAAATATAAGGATACATATATATATATATATGATATATGGATGTGTGTGGACATATTCAACATATATGTATATATGTGTGTGGTTCTACGTAGTAGTCCTTTTCTTTGTTAAAGTGGATATGGACTCCTGCGTATAGACACTCTCTGTCCTAAGACTTTATACCCGTGTGCAACTCTTTTGTGTAGCAGGCATGTACACATATGGAATACATATACATGTATGGGAGGGAGGGAACGTTTTGCTGATTAACAGATGTGTCCGTTTGTCTCCGTGTGTTTGGCAAGGGGGGGAAATTCTTCGAGGAGATTGAAAGAGCTGCTGCTTTTCCGCAGCACACAACATCCTCGCACGAGTACTCCTCCTCCTCGTCGTAGTAGTAGTAGTGGCCGGGTAGTCATAGTCGTAACAGGTGTAAATTGACCAGCTATAGTAGCAGCAGATGCAGTAGGATAGTTAGTAGTGAAGCGCATCTACGGCAGATGGTTTTGGCTGCTGCTGCTGATGCTCTCCCCGTGCTCCTCTCTGTGTCTCTGTCTGTGTGTCTCGCTGTCTCCGTCTCCGTGTCGCTGTCTCGCTGTCTCCGTCTCCCTGTCTCTCCGTGTCTGTGCGGGTGTATTTCTGTCTTCCGCATTTACTGTGGCTGACTGCTCTTTCTGCTGTGTTGTGGCCCCCGTTTTTGCTGCTCTTCCGCTGCTCGCTCGCTGCTGCTGCTGTTCCGCATCTGCCGCTGCTGCTGCTGTCCCGCCTTTGCTGCTGCTGCTGCTGTCCCGCCTTTGCTGCTGCTGCTGCTGTCCGCCTTTGCTGCTGCTGCTGCTGTTCCGCCTCTGCTGCTGCTGCTGTTCCGCTGCTGCTGCGGGTCGTGTTGCTGCTGCAGGAATATTTATCAGTGCCAAATGTTGAAGCAGACGACGGGGACGCCTTTTCACTCTGTCCCTTTCCGTCACGACAACAAGGCGTACCGGCTTATCACCCCGCAGCGGCCACTTGTGCGGACGCGCGATTACCGCTTGTATGACTTCGACGACTACCCCTCGGGCATCAATGCCGTTGTTGCTGTTATATGCTACACTTGGTCAGTCACAAAGAATCTCCTATATCTCTGCGCCTTTTTCCTCTCTGTATGGGTGTGCGGGTGATATCTGTTCATCGATCTATACATATCTATATCTGTGTGTGTGTGTGAGGCACTAGGGCTGTGGTGGCTGCTGTTACATTTTATAGACGGCCACAGGCAGAAAAGACATGTGTTTCACGTCGTTGCCTTTCTCTGTATATATGTGTGCCGTCCAGATATGCCATCCTATCAATATGCTGTCCATATGTGGCCGCCTGTCTTGATTAGACATATACATACTGTCCCTAGATACACATGCATATATATACATGTACTGTCCATATATGCCCACCTTCCTATCTACACATATATATATCTGCATACTGTTCTGTATATGCCGCCCATATATGTTTATGTGTTTATACATGTGGACAAATATATATGTGCGGTCCATATATGTCCATCTGTCTACACATACACTATATACATATATATTGTCCATGTGTCTATACATATATGTCTGTATATATATATATATATGTATATGCTGGCCCGTATATATGTTCATGAATATGTGCATACGTATATATATGTGTGGCAGGGATGCATGCCGTCTTCGTTAGAAAAGGAGTGTCATATCTGTAACTTCCTCTGCATATACGTGTGTGTTGTTGATGTAGGTCCGTCTCTATATATATGCTTCCGTCTATTTATTTTTGTCTGACGTTCTCCATGCAAACAGCATATACATCGATCTGCCTGTATGTGTGTCTATCAATCTATACCTACCTGTATCTACCTATCCATATGCCGCTCTGTCTATATTTGTCTCCCTGTGTCTACGGATCTGCGTATGTAGACACACATACAACCATACAGAAACAGACGTGTCTGTATATCAGTTCACACCTAATGGTGTCTACTTCTTCATCTACCCATCTGTCTATACCTACTATCTATCCGTGTCCACCTATCTATATTTATCTCCTTGTATCTATGTATATATATGCAAGTGCACGTGTCAGCACACATGTATGTGTGTGTGTATAGATGATATATTTGTGGTCCCCTGCCTACTTCTCCGTGCACCTCTACGTATTCATGCATGCGAAACAAATACACTCACGCAGGTATATATGCGGAGTTTATAGAGAGACATACATGTAATACATAGACACGTACAGTAAATATACGTGTGTGCCGCGTACACAGGGAGACACGTGACAGGGGGTGGAATGGCGAAATGGGGGCGTTTGTTGCGAAGATTCCGCCTCTACACGGAAGTCGGCGGGGCGTCTCCCCAACGACAGAAATGTATGTGTTCCGACACACAGAAATACATCTATATATGTGTTATGTACTCAAGCACACAACTACATATATATGTGTACATATATAAGCGTAGGTATCCTATATATACAGAGAGAGAGATACACAGATGAATATGTATATGGTGACGGAGAGAAACATATATATATGTAGGGTATCTGCCTGTATACAAATATATCGGTGTTGGTCCCTATACTAAAGTATACGCATATACGTATATATATATATATATATATATATGTAAACGGAGAGAACTCGATATATATAGAGAGAGAGAAATATACATGTATATATATATATATTCATATATGTGTAGTGATGTATATATAGAGAAAGACGTATATATGTATATACATATATATATATGTATATGTGTATGTATATGTGTCTGTGTATGTGGATAACAAGAGAGATTGAACGGACGTGACGAAGAGTAGAAGTAGGGGAGTGACATATTTGTCGATTTTTTTGCATGCATTAACCTGCCCAGGAAGAGAGACGTTCTTCTCCGTCCTTCGCAGAATATATGCGTATATACACATGTGTGCGTATAAGAGACGCGAACAGAAGAGTAGACACGTATTTGTCTCTACACTCTGTGAAGATGTCTACATATATCTACGTGCTGCACCGGTAGACATATATATGCATGTCTGTATGCAGCACATATTGGCAATATAGACATACATGGAGATACACGTCTGTGTCCACACAGATACATGCTCCCCTCCAAAATATACACATGGGGTATATACATATATATATGTGTACGCAGTAAGAAGTCCGTAAGAAATAGAGAGGGACACACACTCATGTCTATACGTAGGTGTATATATATTCTCTAAATGTGTATATATACACGGGTATGTATACGTCCGTGTACGCTTCCGTTTAGCAGGACGTCGATAAACTGCGTGGGAGGTGATGGTGGCCTCGGTGTGGGGAGGGGGGCAAGGGGCAGTATTTATGTTTTGGCAACGAGTTCTTCGCTCGGCCGTTGTTGTCCTGCAAATATGCAGGTATTCAAATAACGAGGAAGGCAGACAGATGGGAGAACTTCTCTGACTCGTCGCATGTTGAGAGAAATACTCCCGGCGACGCCCCGCC
The DNA here is from genome assembly GCA_000727475.1 of Sarcocystis neurona. Lineage (NCBI taxonomy): Eukaryota > Apicomplexa > Conoidasida > Eucoccidiorida > Sarcocystidae > Sarcocystis > Sarcocystis neurona. The sequence continues at coordinate 311,001 of KL647334.1, forward strand.
CTGCGTCTCTGTATATGTGTGTGTGTGTGTGTTCCTGTATGTGTGTATATATGTGTGGATCTTCGGTAAATCTCTGGAGGTTTGGCGAAGTGTGTCTAAGTTCGTAGAAATGTTGGTGTGAAGGTTTTTGCACAAGTGTTTGTGCCCGTGTCTCCTGTCCGCTTTGCTGCCGTCTCCCTTGTTTTATGAGTTTGTCTTCTGCCCCTAGGGAGACACAGAGAAGGGGGGGGGCCCAGCAGCAGAGACAGACAGACGGAGACAGAGGAGACAGGAAGAAAGGGAGAGACAGACGGAGACAGGGAGACAAGGAGACAGGGAGACAAGGAGGCAGCGAGACAGGGAGACAGCGAGACAGGGAGACAGGGACACACACAGAGAGGGAGACAGCAGGAGACACAGACAGAGGGCGAGTGGGCAGCAGACAGACAGAGAGACACAGACACACACACATACATACATACAGGGGGACAGCGAGCCAGACGTAGGGAGACACACAGAAAGAGGGAGACACACAGAAAGAGGAAGACACACATACATACGTACACACTAGGGTCGAAGAGAGACGGGCACACCGCCGTGGAAAACACACGTACACATACGGAAGGAGAGGGGGAGAGACGAAGCAGAAAACATCTTCTGGTGCGCGGAGTGTTGTGCACGTCGATTCCGTTGCATAGGAAGTCGCAGAAGGTTGCTGCGCGTCGCGTCACAGACGGAGAAAGAACCGTTTGCTTCCTCGACGAATTGATGTCTGTTTGCAGCTTCGATATGGAAGACGCAATGGTCATCAATAAAGCGTCGGTCGAGCGAGGTGCCTTTCACAGCTGCGTCTATAAAACCAAAGTTGTCGACGCCACGCCAGAAAGTTCGAAAACTGCGGTACGTCTCTGCCTCCCTCGCATGCTGCTGTCGTTTCTCCGGTCGTCGCCGCTGCTGTGAGGCGCCTCGACGGCGTGCTGCTGTTGCTCCTACCACTAGACGTGCTGCTGCTGCTGTTGCACGCGCTGCTGCTGGTGGTGGAAGCGCGTTGCTGCTGCTGCTGTATCTGCTGTTGTTGCTGCTGTGTACAACTGCAGTAGTTGCTGCTCGTAGGACGCATACACACGTATGTATATAAACCTGTATGTGGATATACATATGTGTACATGATATGCATCTGTGTATCTGTGTATTTACCTGTGTATCTGTACACCTGTGTCTATGCATATATGTGAGGAGGCAATAGATATTTTGACGAGAACTGCTGCTGTCGCGCCGTCACTGCCGTTGCAACTCGTCTGTGCCGCCACCCCCTACACTGCTGCTTCCTGCTATACTATAAATATATATATATATATACATAGACGTATAGATAGGCGTGTACAGAGTGGCGGGTCTGTTTATATGTATTACTGCAGGAGGTTCTGCTTGTAAGGGTGTTGCTGGTAATCTTCGTGCTGTTGCTGGTAATCTTCGTGCTGTTGCCGTTCTGCTGCTGTTGCTGCTGCTGTGCATGCTGCACCTGTTTCTGCTGCCCCGTCCAGCTGCGGCACTCCACACTTGCGAGACCTGCTTTGAGCCAGGAAAAACTTATCTTTTCTTGTCGACAATAAGTGTTGCCTCCTCAAATATAGACAGATATACATAGAGACGTACTTAATACACACATATATGCCTATACACACATATATACATAGGTGGATATATATATAGACAGACGTGTGGAGAATATAACGTCAATTTATATGATATTTTCACATCTACGCAAAGGTCCTGATGGATCTACTCTTCCACGTAACCACGTATACAAACACACTCATTGATAGAGAGAAATAGATAGATAGTCGACAGATAGATAAATGCCTATATATCCACATATATATGTCTAGGTATGGATAGACAGATACATAGATACATATATAGAGGAGGAGATATAGCTACACAGGTAAATAGATACATACACTATACTTGTGTAGTTCCAAAGGTCTATTTGATCGGCATATATATATATATATATGCAAAGAATAGAAAGTGTATAGAGTTCTCATATATATTACATATATATATGTGTGTGTGTATCCAAAGCGATATGTATGTGTGTGTGTGACCGACTATGGTAGCGCTCGCACTTGTATTACTCCTGCTGTTTTTTTGTTAGCATCGTTTCGTCAAAGAAGCCCATTTAAAGTCCGTCTATTTGGCTTGCGGATATATCGTCCGTTTTCTCCTCCACTTCCCGTCTCCTCCTCTTCCTGTCTCCTCCTCTTCACGTCTCCTCCTCTTCACGTCTCCTTCTCTTCCTGTCTCCTTCTCTTCCCGTCTCCTCCTCTTCCTGTCTCCTTCTCTTCCCGTCTCCTCCTCTTCCCGTCTCCTCCTCTTCCCGTCTCCTCCTCTTCCCGTCTCCTCCTCTTCCCGTCTCCTCCTCTTCCCGTCTCCTCCTCTTCACGTCTCTTGCATATCCTCCTGCTCGATTTCCCCGTTGCCTCTCTCGACCGGCCTCTCCGTCACATATATGCGCTGCTGTCTTCGTCTCGCTCGCGTCTCCTGTCTCCATTTCTGCCCGGGCCCCACTCTCCCCCTCTTCCTGTCTCCGTATTTCTCCCCGTGTCTCCGTCTCTCCCTGTCTCTCATGTCTCCCTGTCTTTCATATATAAATATGTCTCTTTCAATATATATGTATATCTCTGTGTCAGTATATCTCTCTGTCTATATATCTATCTGTCTATATATCTATCTGTCTATATATCTGTCTATACATCTCTTTGTGTATATCTCTCTATTTATATGTCTCCCTATATATAAATATCATACATATATACATACATATATATATGTATATATGTGTGTGTATGTCGCTTTCTGTCGCCGTCTGTCTCTGTGTATATAAATGTATACTTCTGTGTCTATGTGTCTCTATCTTTTTCTCTGTGTATTTTCTCCTCCATCTCCATCTGTCTTTCTGTGTCTATTATCTCCCTGTGTCTACCACCCCTCCCCGTGTCTGCCGTCTCTCCCCGTGTCTCTTTACCTCGGTGCGTGTCTACTGCCTTCGTGTCTCCCTGTCTCGCTGTGTGCCTATTTTGTCTCTGTGTCTACTTTTCCGGGGTGAATTTCTCTGCGTGAGCAGGAGTCGACAACGTATAGTTTTGGCAACGCAGACTGCCTGGGTCGCAAGCGGGCAGCGACGCTCGACTCAGACGGCTTCCTTCCCATCAGCAGCAGAGTTCGCAAGGGTGATGTCTTCTGCAGGTCAGTCCAGACGCCCACGTCCTACACAACAGCAAATCCACACACGGTCATATAGACGTATGTGTGTGGATACAAATACATGCATATATATATGAAGAGACAAATATTTGTATATATGCAGATGGGTAGATAGAGAGGGAAATATGCATACACATACATCTAGAAATATATATAGTGAGAGAGGTCACAAGTATACGTGCCCACCTCCTAGGAAGTGTGCAGACGTATACGTCTTTGCATGCGTACATCATATAAATATATTTGCGTATATTCCTGTGTTCCACGTATACCTATATATATGTATGAATTGACTCTAGACGATTGTGTGTGTGTGTGTGTGTGCCTCTGTGTCTACACACCTCTCTCTCTATAGATAGAATATGCAAGTTTGTACTTACATAGAATATATATATATCACCATGCCTATCGTGAATACTATATATACACATATGTATGTGTGAGTGTGCTCGTGTAGATCGGCACTACAGATATTTGTGTAGAATACATGCATGTGGATATATGTATAGGTATCCTTATATAAGACACATGTATATATATATATATGTTCGTGCCTGATACACATATTATCTATGTATATATGTACGTTTACGTATGTATGTGTGTATGAGACATATATATGTACACATGTAAACATATATGCGTCAGAGAATATGTGTGTGAGAGCAGACAAACTATATACATGTATATATACATATATGTGTGTATATATGTATATGACGTATAGATGCATACGTTAGAGAATATGTGTACGTGAGCTCACGATATATATGTATATACGCACTTACTTGTGACGCATGTATATATGTGTATACGTATGTATGTATACATTCGTGTATTAGAGAATATGTGTGTATGTGAGGAGCCGATATATACATATATATATGTGAATGGCGTATACATGTATATATGTGTGCACACGATAATACATGATTGAGCAGACGATATATATATGTATTTGTTGAAGCGTCTCCGTAGTACCGGAGTTTTCGCACTTCATGATGAAAGCAGTTTCGTGCGGAACCCGCTTGGATTAATTGAATGATTTCAATGGGGGGAGAAGCCGGAGGTAGAAGGAAGGGGCGTGACGTCCCGTACGTCGTAAGAAGTTCCTCGTTTCGAATACGAAGAAATTTCTGGCGAAGTCATCTTCACCGGCGTCCACACACTCACGCGACCGTCTTAAACGTGTTCGCATGTGTAGTGGGGGGTGTGTGTGTTGCACTTGTACGATATGAAGAGGTTGTAGAGAGACGGAGGAGCAACAGCAGCAGGAGGTGACAGCAGTGCGGCAGATGAAGAGGGGGAGGTGTTGCAGAGAGACGCCCCACAACGGACAGCACCGGGTGCGACGTGGGCAGATCTTCACTCGCATGCAAACTGCAGAGTATCACAGCGTCATGCATGCGTACCTGTGCGTGGATTTGTTTATATATCTGCATATGTGGATATGTGTACACACAAAGATACATATGTATATATATGTATGACAGAGAGCAAGAGAGCGTACGTATGTTATAGACAGACAAAAACGAAGGCCCACATATTCATGTAGAAAGGGGGAGAAGTACACATATATACATATGAAGAGAGAAAGTAAGACAGAGAGACGGGGGCAGAGAGAATGTTATATATATAGGAACAGGTACAAATATTTGTATAGGAAGTGGGGGATATATATACATACATCTATATCTATATATATGAAGAGAGAAAGTAAGACAGAGAGACAAAGACAGAGAGAATGTTATATATATAGGAACAGGTACAAATATTTGTATAGGAAGTGGGGGATATATATACATACATCTATGTATGTATATATCTATATAGATATGTATGAAGAGAGAAAGTAAGACAGAGAGACGTGGACAGAGAGAGTGTTACATATATGAGTGGAGAAGTAGAAGTATTCGTTTAAGAAGTGGGGGAGGAGAAGCATATGGATTGATATTTTAACATAGATAGATAGGCGGGATGAAGAGACCGATGAAGTCGTTGACTTAGAAGCGACACACATACACAAAAATTTCTCTGCACTACCGAGAAGAAGATATATACATACAAATATATGTAGACGGTTCAACGTATTATTCAGCAGCGCTAGAAACGGGTATACACATACATATATATCACATATACAAAAGTCTCCTATACCCCGGGCGACAGAAAACAGATATATATATACGTATGTGGCAAATATACAGAGAACTTTACGTAGGGGTGCGAGAGGAGGACATACATTCCTATGTACATTGCAGATATATACTGGAAATACTGTCTACCACTATTAAGGGCAAATCTCCGTAGATACGTATATATAGGAAGAGCCAATCCGAGACACAGACACAGACAAAAAGAGATATATATATGTATATATGTATATATGTATATATGTATATATGTGTATATGTATATATGTATATATGTATATATGAATATATATGCATGTATATGGATGTGTAGACGGACGCATTTCTGAATTTCCCACGCAGCAAAGACACGGGGGAATATCTATATACATATATAGATAGAGAGAGAGATAGAGAGAGAGATAGAGAGAGATAGAGAGAGAGATAGATAGATATAGATAGATATAGATAGATAGATATAGATAGATAGATATAGATAGATAGATAGGTATAGATAGATATAGATAGATAGATACAGATAGATAGATGGGTATGCAGATACATACCACAAGTAAACAGATAATTATATATAGCCATACACGTGTTGCCTAGTGTGCTGACATATATTTATACATATATATACATATATATACATATATATATGGATAGATAGATAGATAATGTAGACACACAGGTATACATATATACATCTATATACATTGCAAGATGATATATATAGCCATACGCATATTACCTAGACTGGACCGGTCTGCATATATGAGTCTATACATATATATATATGTATATAGATATACATACATATACATATATATATATATGTAGAAATAGACATTTCTGCAGCATTGCGTGCGGCTGGAAGAGAGTTGCGGTGCTGCCGGTGTTGGTGCTGATGGTGTCTGCAGGGCGCAGGCGACGGAGCGCGGCGGCGGCGGCGGAGGAGATAATAGAGAAGGAGAGGGGAAGGGGAAGGGAGATGAATATGGAAGGCAGCAAGTGATCGAACATGAATATAAAGAGGGGGAGAATGGCTTTGTGGACGGCGTCGTGTTGTCTGTGCCAGCAGCAGCAGCGTCAGGCTCAACAGCAGGAGCGGCAGCAGCGCCTGCCACATCAGGCGCCGCAGCAGGAGCAGCAGCAGGAGCGACAGCAACAGCAGGAACCGCAGCAGGAGGAAGCGAGGGAAGCGGCTGCCGTGCGTCGGTGCGACTGCGTTGTCCCAGGCGGCCGTGTCTCGGAGATAAATTTGCGTCTCGCCACGGGCAAAAGGGAATTCTCTCCCTTGTCTGGTCCCATGAAGACATGCCTTTTTCGGTCGGTCGCCGCTTCAAAAGAAAGAGTCTCCGTCCACGTCCATGTTCTCGCCACTCCCTCTATCAACAGAAAATCACCGGCACACACACGCCAAAACGACGGTCCTTGCCACCTATATGGAAATCTATTCGATATCTGTACGCGTGTATATATATGGAGTTGTGTGTGTGTGTGTGTGTTTATATATATGTATATATAGGTGTGTATATATGTATGTGTGTGTGTGTTTATATATATGTATATATAGGTGTGTATATATGTATGTGTGTGTGTGTTTATATATATGTATATATAGGTGTGTATATATGTATGTGTGTGTGTGTGCGTATATGTAGAGAGATGCGTGCCCCTGATATACAAACACATCGGTGTATATGTATTTATATACGCTATGTACGTCTATGTATGTATATATATATATAGATGTATATATGTGTAACTGCTTGTGTGTGTATATATATATGTACATATATGAAGGCCCTTCATACAAGAACACCCGCATATACGTATAAATATATATATATATATATGTATACATGCAGACCCTTCATGTGTACATATATACATATATATATATGGCATGTATACGTGTGAGTATATATATACCCCTTTATGTGTGTGTGTGTATGTATGTGTGTACGTATGTATGTATATATGCATATATATATATATATATGTCTACGTATGCCATTCGTATGTACGTGTATGTAGATGATGAATACGTGCATATACGTATATATAAATAAATGTCTATAGCTATCTATGTATGTATATATATATGTATGTATATTAGGTATATGTGTGCGTATGTATGTATATATAGGCATGTGTATGTTTGACTGTTACGCGCGTGCGTATGTTGACTACGTACGTGTGTACGCGTATACGTTCTTCTGCAGGGGCCGGATGTGCATATGTATGTGTATATATACGTATGTATATATGGATAGATAGATAGGTAGATAGGTAGATAGATAGGTAGATAGAAATACATATATATATCTACATATATGTATATGTATATATACAGAAAGAGAGAGAAAAATTTGCTGCAATTTCAACAGGTATGGGGGGGGTTGACAAGGAGACGACGAAGAAGGAGACTTCTCTTCCTCGCTTTTTCTCCGTTTGCTTCTTGCTGCTGAGCAGTTGTCCTTTCTCAAAGCTGTCCAACCTATATATATATGTATATTTACGTACTATGTTTTACGTAGTACGCGTATGTATATATATATATATATATATCTTAGATATATTACATATGAGGTACAGAATTTTGTATGCGTCAGAGGCCACTTTTCTTCTTTTTGCTTGTTGCTGTAGGAATAGATCTTCTGCGTAGAAGTCCGCTTCTTCTTGGCGTGTGTAGGTGTGCGCATGTGTGTGTCTGTGTGGGGGCGGGTGGACTCGTGCTTGCTGCTGCCTGACAGAAGCTGCTTCCGCGTCCTTTCTATTCTCTCTTGCTCTCTTTGTCTTTCCTTGCCATTGCTTCTGCAGCTGTTCAAAAACTTGCTGGTGCTGCTGGTCTTCTGGCCTGCAGTTCCATGTTGCCCTGCGCGTCTTCTTCTTTTCCTTCACCTGCCGCTGCTGCTGGTTCGCCGGCGTTGTGCTGTCGTCCACTTGCATGCGACAGACGCATCTGCTGCTGCGCTGCGACGTCTGCTGGTGTTCGTTGTTCCTTTGTCTTTGCTGCTGCTGCTTCTGCCGCTGCTCGTGGCGCTGCTGCCAGCAGCATTACAGCTTCTGCTGCTGCGAGCTCTCGTCTGCTACTGCTGCTGCTGTCTGTGCTTCGACGCTGCTGCTGTCGTTATCTTCGTCTTTTTATTTCTTCATTGTCCTCGGCCTCTGGACCGGGATGCTTGCGGCACTGCTGCTACTGCTGCTGTTCGTAGCTTCCCGTTCTCCCTCTTCATCTGGTGCCGTGCTGCTGATGCTGCTGGTCGTACGACTACTCCTGGTGGTGCCGCTCGTCGGACTTGCTGCTATTGCTGCTGCTGTAGACGTGCTCCTCCTGGTTGTATCTCTTGCTACTCCTGCTGCTGCTGTGACAAGGCTGCAGTGGGGAGGGGGGGGCTGCTGGCTGTCGTCGGGAGGCTGCTTAGTGTATTGCTGCTGCTGCTGCTGCTGTGGCAAGGCTGCCGGCCGTGTCATTGCTGCAGCTGTGGGGGGAGGCCGCCTGTTGTATTGCTGCTGCCGCTGCTGCCGTGAGGAGGCTGGTGGTTTTATTGCTGCTGTTGCTGCTGTGAAATTGCTGCTGTGGCAGGAGAGTGGGCTGGTCCCCGATATTTTATTTAATCCGCACGGCTTCCCAAGTCGCATGACCGTCGGAATGTTGATCGAAGCGATGGCTGGGAAAGCTGCAGCCGTCCACGGGGCATACCAGGTATGGTATATATATATATAGGCGTAGTAGACACATACTCATAAATCTACAAATAGGTACATACATATATATATGAGACGTCTACGTGGAACCATATAATTCCTGTCTCTCTCTATAAATATATATAAATACATGTATGTAGAGCGAGAGAGAATAGTATCTGCACCTCGATATATATATATATGGATATATCGATAGGCAGAAGATAGGCTGGTGTGCATTTACATTTCTACATATTCTTTCCCACCTATATATATATATAAATATATATAGATGCGTGTATATGCGCATATATATATA